>JAKCPI010019371.1:0-24665 GCA_023213315.1 Euborellia annulipes | reverse complement strand
TTATATATAGATTAACGTAACAACCTTCTTAATTTGTATAATCTTCTTAAAAATTCTGAAATTTGAGAATGGAAACTCAAAAAGGTTAGAATTAAAAAAAGAACGCCCCGATATTATTATTAATGGGGATAGGCAGCTATTTCGCTTAATATTCATTTTCTTTTTGTCAATTCTCTATTAACACTAAATTAGTGCCAACTAAGCGAAGGCAAATTTCCTGGTGATTCGAGTGGGCTAAAATAAAACACATGACACACACACACAGATAGAGATCATCGTTGAACTAATCTAATGTTATTTTTAAAATAGTCTAATTATATATATATATATATATATATATATATATTCATAATTTTTTTTATTTATAATAGCGTTCCATAAATAAAATCTGGTGTGACTGGTCGCGGCACCTGGCTTTCTATTATCTTTGGTAATCAAAAGTTGTGTTCTATGCTTGTCACATCAGATTTTTTTTGTCGAGATTATTTAGTTTCCGCCGATATATTGGAATTCAAGATATAAAGAAAATTCATAAGTATGGGAAAATATTTATATTTTGTTACCATGGCAACCAATTCCTCCATCTCTCCTATTAAGTACAAGAGCTAAGTATACTTCAAAAAGATTTCAATGGCAAAATGAGAATATACATTTTAAAGAGCATCTAAAAATAATTGATTTTTGAAGTTTAATCAAATTGCTGGAGCGAATTTTGGAGAAAATCGAAAAAATCTGAAAAAGTGTATCAGTAAAGTATTAGTATTAGATACGTAGGGACTTATAGCTGGTAGTTCAATCAGGATAGGTATCATTTATGGTTAATAAGATATTCAAAATTCATAAAATAAATCTTGCATTTAGATTTGAAAACCTATTCGATCCTTCTTCAATAATAAATCAAGAATTGGTATTTTCGAAAAAAACGGAGTTATTTATCGTATACAATGTGAGACATGCAAGAATAATGGAAGAAATTTATATTATTTTGGGGAAACAGGTCGAAAACTTAAAACAAGAATAAAAGAACACGTTAATTCGTGCATTAAATTAGAACCTGTTAGTGCATTGTCACAACATTATATTGATGAAAGACATAAATGGAATTTTGAGGATCCTTGTATAATGGCTAATGAGAACGAGCAAAACAGAAGGAAGTTCAAAGAATCCTTATTTATTATTAAAAACCTCAACAATGCTGTCAACTATAAGTGCGAGAGTGAACTTTCATCAATTTTTTATTCGAATATTATTAATAGACTGTGAATAATTTTTTTTTTTTTTTTTTTTTTAATAACATGTAAAGAGTTGCTAAAAAACTTGTATGAAGATATATATATTTATATATATGAGTTAATAGTCTCCCGTTTTTTGAAAACATTTTTTTGATAATATTATTATTTTTTATTTTTTATTTTTTATTTTCATTTTTATTTATGCTTTTTATTTATTTGGAATTGATTCAAGTTTTTATTAGATATTCATTTTTTAAAATTTTTCAATTTTATCTCCTCTGTTTTTGATTTTGGTGTAAATTATTTAAAGGTATTTTTTAGAATTCTTTTATAATTATTGTATATATGTGTATATATATCACGTTATTTTTTAGTGCTCTGAAGATGGCTGTATGCCGAAAGGTCGAATAAATTTATCGCCTCAGCACTTTTGACTTAATTCATTCTAATAATTTAGAAATTAAATATTCAAGACCACCTAGAATTTTTGTAGTCTGAGTAAAACCTCTTATAATTAAAATATATTAATATTACCAGACCACACCATCGTTAAGAAAAAAAAGAAGAAAATTCGCATCTAGTTGTGTATTTCATTATTTTTATTCCCTTTATGTTGACGCTTTGATCCCATTTGGGATCATCCTCAGAACAGATGTATGTTTAATATGTGTAAATTATATTATAATTCAATCATATATGTACTGAGGATGATCCCAACCGGGATCGAAACGTCAACATAATGGGAATGATAATGGGAAATCAATAGGCGTATATTAAAAACTGAGAAAAATATTTATTTAGTATTTTAATCATTTTAAATTATTTTAAAAATTATATTTTATCAATTTAAAAATTGAATTATTAAATCTCACAATTATTTTTTATAATTCGTCATATACTGTATATTAAATTTCAACTTTCCTATTTTTGTCGTCATGGCTTGTGACGTCATAACTTGTAGCGTCACGGCCTTTGACGTCACGGCTTGTAACGCGACATGCTGATAGAGAAACGAAAAAATTTGTGTCGATCAAAATAAAGTTTCACTTTAATAATGAAATACAACTTTGCTGCGAATTTTCTTCTTCTTTTCACATATCCTGAGTATTGGTATTCTTTGCTACCTACCCTATATACAATTTTCTCAAATGGGGAGCCGCAAAAAATGGGTTTTGTCTTGGCTTATGTGAAATTAAAGCCAATTAATTAAAATAATTAAATCTCTCAAATGAAAAATCATAAAAATTGGTTATATAATTAAATTTTTATCTTTTTTTTTTTTCCTTAGAGAGATCTGAGATGGGGCTCGGATTAGATCAAGACAGACAGACGGACAATCCGTCACTGTATGTATAGAAACAGATTCCCTGTACATAAGAGTGTTATTTTTTAATAAGCCAGAAATGTGTTTTTATTATTAAGGTTGTTCGGACATTAAAGCACTTTATCATATTAAAAGCTAATTTTTTAATATGTTATTAATCACTATCAAATACGTATAAAATAAAATTTTGAAGCAGATCTGACACAGGGTTATCGTGTAATTAATTTTTTAAAAAATTGAAATTTAACATGTAGCCTATGGGGAATAACGACGAAACGCACACATATCGAATTATATAGCCACCTCTGCAATAGATACGAAAACAAAAAAACTTACATTTTATTAATTCACTTCCGAGGAATACGTTAAAAATAAAATCAAAAGTTTCTGCCGACCGCTTTTAAAGATATTTTAACAAGAAAGTCAAAAAATTCTCCAAAATGACAGTCGCTAATATTTAAAAATAATGAATTCTCGAGAGTGAGACCAATCCGGCAACGTCGCATAAAATAATTCTCTTTTCTCGCTGTCAGTTACATTTTTTTTTTTCAGTTTTACGATATTTTTTCTCGCAAATCGTCCATTGTGTTTAAACTGATTTGCATTAAACATTGTAATATATTAAATAAAATAAAATTGAAGGCGTTTAAGATTTAAAATAGATAGTTGATGAATGCAATGTTGCCAGTTCTATATTACGTGAAATACTGCTCAAGTCGAAAGTCATTCATTTATTATTTTTGGTAATTAAATTAATAACTTAATACAATTATAAACTATGATAAGGTCACGACTAAATTATAATAAGGAATTTTAGCATTCAAATTTTTAATTTTATTTAAAAAAAAATTTAGATTCTATTATGACTTACGGTGTACTATTCGAACAACCTTAATTGCCTGAAACGAGTTGACTGACAAATTGCGGTACTTGATTAAGAAAAGGTCAGGGTCCGCCGCAGGCGGGTGGATCGGCTAGTAAAAAAAGAAATGTATAATCTCTCAGCAATATTATTTTCCATCTCATTCATCCTAGAAAGGTGCAATGCAATGAGAGTGAGTCATAAGATAAGAAAAAGAATAAACTAAATTACATAAGAATGAATGCATTCAAAGGTGATTGTGATAATAATAATAAAATTCCAATGATAATAGAAATTTCCTTCTTTTTTTTTTTCTTTAGAAATCAATTTCTTTTAGAATTATTTTTATCAACATTGGTAAATATTTATAGTTAGTTAATACTGTATGTTTCAAAATTTTTTTTTTTACTTTTCTCTTACCTCTATATATATGTTAATATATATAGAGAGAAAGTATTGAATTCAAGTCAAAAATTCAATGTCGAGATTTTGATGGATATACAAGTTTTGAGGTCCCCTGAATCCAAAAAAGTGGTTAACGCGACATGGTCCGTCTGTCTGTCTGTGAACAAAATATCTCAAGAACGAAAAGAGCTATGAGGTTGAAATTTTATATTTAAGTTAGACACCCCCCTGGGACGTGACACGAAGCTTTTGAATAAAATCGACCAAAGAGTACTAGTACTTTACTGATGCACTTTTTCAGTTTTTTTCGATTCTCTCTCAAATTCGCTCCGATTTTTTTTTTTTTTTTTTATTCAAAAATCAATTATTTTTTAGATTCGCTTTAAAATGTATATTCTCATTTTGTCATTGAAATCTTCTGAAGACCACTTTACTCTTGTACTTTATAGATAAGATAGAAGAAATGGCTGACATGTAACAAAATATAAATATTTTCCCATACTTATAAATTGTACATCTAGAAAATCGAATGTACAGTACTGTCGGAAACTAAATACAAGTCGACACAAAAATCTGGTGTGACAAAAACAGTACACAACTTTAGATTACCGAAGGTAAGAGAAAGTTGTGTGCTGTGCGCCAGTCACACCAGATTTTTTTTGATTTGGCTGAAATTTTTCTTTACGAGTTCTATATTGAAAAAAAGAATCTCGTTTTTTTTTTTTGTAATATTTTGGAAAATATAGAGGTAAAACAAAGTAACATTTCGAGCCTCCCCATTTGGGGATTTAATTAATTCATAAAAAAATCCCGATTCAGGGAACCATACAAAGAAAATTCTAATTTTCCGTTTCCCTATTTGAAAGACATTTTCAGAAAGAAATAAAAAGTGATATTCTCATAAAAATAAAAATAAAAATTTTGTATCTCTCGTTTATTAGTAACTGTGTGAGTGTGTGGGAAGGGGCGGGGGGGGAGGAGCGACAGAGTGGAAAAACTAATAAGAAGGAAGAAGACGCGAGGGCGGATGAGACATTTGTTAAAAATAAAATTTAAAAAAAAAATCTAGTCTCTTTTGTTAAAAAGAGAAGACGACAAACAGACAGACAGACAGACGGAAAAGAAATCAAAATTCTACTAAATGATTCATCATCATCATTTCTAATGACAAATCATCATCTTAGGGGGGTGATTTTCTTGGGGGGGGGGGAGGAGAAATAAATAAAATTAGATTCTATTTAATTTAATCTCTATATAAAGAAAGAATCATCTTAGACAAGACGAAAGGCAAATATTTGCCTATCTTTAGGTTTAGGTTCTCATCAACCACATTGGATATTTTAGAACAAAATACGGTGTACATTATGCTTAAAGCAAAGAGAAATTACAAACAACTTCTAGGAGTCATGGATTCGCCCCGGCCAATAATTACTGGCTCCACAAGAAGCGTATCATTTCGACACACTACCTCTAAGTTCCACCATTCATTTTTAAATTTAAAAAAATTAAAGATTATTGGGACAGATTGTTTTTTTTGTATTTGCTTGATAACAAAAAAATTAATTACGATAATTTTTTAATAAGTCATTAAACAAATTATAGCTCGATGTCCCAATAATCTCTTATGAATTTAATTCATTTAAAAAAAAAACCGCATTGAAAAATTCCTTATAATAGTCTAGTTTTTTTTTTAAAGTACGTTTAGACGTCGTTCCTGAACCCCCTTAAAAGCCCTACACTTTACTACAGGGTCAAATTTTAAAAAAGTACAACGATATAGCCACAATTTACCGATCCCATCATATTGGGCCACCCGGTATACTGTATATATTTCTTTACTGATAAAAGAACAAACATTATCACTGACCAACTTTGTACAATTTTATACACTATCTAATCAAAGGATTGAGGATGGATATTAAATTAATAATGTTGAGATTTTGATGGATATACACGTTTTGAGGTCCTCTGAATTCAGAAAAGTGGCTTTTGCGACATGGTCTGTGTGTCTGTGTGTGTCTCTGTTCAATTTTAAGCATGAAGGAAGTAAGCTATGAGGCTGAAATTTTATATTTAAGTTAGGCACCTCCCTGGAGCGAGAAGATGAACTTGAATATGAATATATCTCAACATAATCGGCCAAAAAGTACTAGTATTTTATTGATGTTTCTTTCGATTTTCTCAAAATTCGGTCCAACGATTTTGATTAAAATTCATAAATCAATTATTTTTTAGATGCTCTTTAAAATGTATATTCTCATTTTACCATTGAAATCTTCTGAAGCACACTTTACTCTTGTACTTCGTAGGAAAGAAAAATGGTTGCTATGGTAACAAAATATAATTATTTTCCCATGTTTATTCATCTTCTAATATATCAGTGGAAACTAAATATTCAATATATCTCGACAAAAAAAAAAAAATAGTATGACAAAATTTTTTGTTTTTATGAGTAAAGATTGTGTACTGTGCGACCAGTCACTCCAGATTTTTTTTGAAAATAGAACCCTCTCTCTTTCTCTCCGAAGGTTATCTGACGGATGTATGCTTTTATAATTTATTTTTATCTCTTTAAAAATATAATTTATAACTTACAACTTTTTTTTTTCTATAATATATTTGACTAGTATTACTTTCTATATTTTTAATAAGTTACGAGGGAATATTTTTAAAAGAGGGGAGGGAGTTGTCTATATATCTATATTTTAACTTGAGGAGGATAAAAATAAAATGAGATATGTGGTACATGAACAAATTCAAATGACTTTAGAATTAATGTACACTAATTATATTTATAAAAAAAAAATAGGCAACCAAGTTGTAACACTTTCCCCTCTTTTAATTGGAGATTTATATAGTGGGATGGTTTTGCAACTTTGTTGCCTATTAATTGACCTTCGCCTTTACTTTGATGGCCAATCATCAAATTCTTTATTCCACAAAATCAAAGCAATTGATCTATTATGCAAATAATAATTTGCTAATGTCCGTCTGTCTGTTTGTCCGTCTGTCTGTCACGCAACTTCCCGTTGGAATTTTGAAATGAAATTTTATATGCATAAAGAGGACCTTCTCAGGATTACAGGAAAATTATTTTCATCCCGAAATTCCTATAACTTTTTGAGTTATTAATTCTTAAAGTTACGATTTCTCTCATAGGAAATATATAGAAAAATATTTATGTATTCTTTTCATTTGTGTATTCTTTGAATGTAAACAAATCCTCAAGCAGGCACTGGATTGGAATAGTAATGATAATTATATTTGATAACAGCCACCAAGATCATCATTGTTAAGCAACGCCAAGTGGTGCTGAAAATCGGGATAGGTGGCCCCCGAAAAACAAGACCATTGAACGCCCGCCGGAAGCCATCGATACATGTATTAAATAAAATAATCAAATAAATTTATAAAAGTCAAATGGCCTCTGCAGCCGAAATGACTTTAAAAAAAAAAAAAAAAAAAAAATTATATTTGATTGTATCTTTAACTATAAAAACAACGTTTTTAAATATTATGAGAAATTTTAATACCTGTATATATCCAAGGTCTTTAAATACACAGGTTGGCCATAAACTAGTAAATAAACCATTTTCAGGTCACAGTTTTTGATTGGTCCACGTCATGAAGCTCCTCCTTGCATATATTTTTCTATTTGGTAGCATTGTTGACTGCTTATAACCTAGTTCACATTAATTTTGTTTTATTTGCAAATTGTATAGTTTCGGACTAAAATAATTTAGACCCTGGTATTTATACTGCTTTATTAATAATGTGCCGTGTATAAATTTTTATAAATTGTTTGTTTTGAACGATTTTTTTACAAAAGGAGGAGCTCCATGACGTCACTCTCTTGAAATGGAAAAAAAAGTAAACAAACCGACTTTGACCCCCCTGTATATATCATCATATCATCTAAATAGGATACATAGAATAAATAATGTCATCTATGTATCATTGTACAGACTTAACTCTCCCTCACTAGAACTGTTCACTGAAGATGGGTGAATAAATTTTACCCGAAACGTCTGAACGTTCACAGAGTATCGAGAGTGTTTTTCATTTTGGCTGCCTGCATTTCCATATCCTATTTAGTAATGATAATTATTTCTTTTCATAATTAAGAAGAAAAAGGCCCTCGGGGCTTGGTGTGTGGGTTAGCGTGCTAAACTTGTATACCAAAATGCGCGGGTTCGGACCCAGAGGGTCCGCTTCAGGCGGGCCCGAGCCAATTGAGGGGGGTCCGGGGGGTGAAGCCCCCTGTCTAGATGCAAAGGCGGGCGCCAAGGGTACTCAAAATTAAGAAAAGGCGAGGGTCCACCCCGGGCGAATCTCCCTGCTAGACGCGAGGCCCGCCAAAGGCTGGTGGCGAGGCTAGTTAAATTATATCTCGATATATATTCTATGAAATAATGAAGTTGGAAATCTTGAAATGTATTTTTTTTATAAGTGAAACTTTTATTATATCGTCTCAAATTTTTTCGCCCATCTAACAGCATGTCGCGTTACGTCACCCATTTGAGCTCTATCAAATTTCAAGCATCCGAAGAATATAAATTAGTGCCATTCTTCTCTGATGAGTGATTGAGATGTAAAAAAAATTGGTGGGATTCCATTATATATTTACACCCTATGAATAGATTCTATTAAAATATCAAAAGCTTTGTTTAGAAAATAATCAACACTTGAATAAAAAATAAATATAAAGCAAGGGGAATATAATTTGGCCTTTGTCTACAGTTGGGGAGTCCATTCTAAAATCAATCAAATTGAATAGAGGGGGAGAGAGAGAGAGAGTATGCCAAAAAGGACACATGTTGCTACCTGCTCGCTCGCTTGCTTTGAAGCGGGCAGGTGGCTCCTTCCGGTCCATTCCTTCTCTCTCTCAATTATCCGTGGCACTTCATTAATTAATTTAAATAAGATTAGGCATCATTTTATTTAAGAGTAATAAACCTGACTTTCTTTTGTAATTAAATTAAATTGAAAAATATTTAAATCCCGCATTCATTATTTGATTAAAATTAAATTTCTTTTTCCTTATAAGGTAATTAGTGAGGCTCCAAGTGAAATTTAAATAAATTTGATTTAACAAAATTGCAACAAATTCAGATACATGTGTTGTATATCATTTTAATCGGGAAAATGTCTACTTTTAGAATTTAATGAAATGCCCTCTAGACCCCTCTCAGCTGGCTCTGGCCCGCCTGCGGCGGTCCCTCTGCTTTTCTTAATTATGAAAAAAAAAAATTATTTTTACCGCTTGAGGATTTGTTTACATTCATAGAATACATAGATATTTCTCTATACATTGCCTATGGGAGCAATCGTGACTTTAGGAATTAATAACTCAAAAACTTGACCGATTCTTGGGAGGAAAATGAATTTCCTGTAATCCCTAAAAGGTCTTCTTTAAGGCGGGATAGGATCGAAGGTGTTACGCATGTTTTTCCCGATAAGATGGCGTTGTGTATCACAAAAAGTATACCCAAAAAATCAAGTAATTCAAAAATTTGCCAAGAGATGTCAGAATGGTAGCTAATAATATTTAATGCATTTTCATTGATCTTTTAACAATAAATACTTTATAAATGTTATTATATATTATGTATCTTTTATAAAAGCATAAAAATATATAAATATAGGCCAGATATACGCTATTACGGGATCAGCTGTTAGACTAGCCTGCCATCTATTGCAAGAATGTTGAACTAATTTGACAGTTGGTTTTTAAATAAATCATCTAAGCTTATTTTAAGAATTTCTTAATTAATATGTGATTAATAATAACAATAAATTCATTTTTAAATTTAAAAAAAATTAAAGATTATTGGGACAAATTGTTTTTTTGTATTTGTTTGATAACAAAAAAATTAATTACGATAATCTTTTAATAAGTCATTAAAAAAATTATAGCTCGATGTCCCAATAATCTCTTATGAATTTAATTCATTTAAAAAAAAAACCGCATTGAAAAATTCCTTATAATAGTCTAGTTTTTTTTTTTTTTAAGTGCGTTTAGAGCGTCACTCCTGAACCCCCATAAGTATATAAAATTTTAAACGGCAAGTTTGTCAAACAGAGCGTGACAGAATGACGGACAAACGGATATTAGCAAATTATATAAATAGATGTAGAGGAATAGACTTCGCCGCTGTGAGTTTTGTATTTTGAAATCCCTCCAAAACATTTTCGTTTTACAATATGAATGCCAGGAGGCCTGGCAACGGAGAAGAGCAACAGTCACCACAATCGATGCAGTTAAGGAATGCCAGTCGTTCGGGATTGGTGACCCCGAGCAATCAGCGTGTGGAGCGCCACCCGGTAACCTTCGGTATGATGAAATTTGGTTTTCCGCGAGGTTAATAAATAAAGAAATAAATGCTATTATAGTAAAAATTCACAAACTCATTATTACGAAATAATAAGCGCGATGATTGTTTCTTCTTATGTGTATTCTGCACGTCCCTACTCATTGGGAGGAGATTCTATTTATGTGAATATAACAAAAGAGAACTTGTTTATTTTTCTTGTAGTAAAAATATTTGCAAAGAATTGAAAACATTTGTGTAAAATAAATTTAAATAAAGAATATTTTTCTAAACGCTTTTAATGATATTCCAAACAGAAATATTCTTAGAATATACGCAAATTATATCTCTTTTATTTAGTGATTAGTAGCGTATCCAGGTGGCGGCGAAGAAGGGCGCTCGCCCCCTCCACCCCAGGCAGATCAAGATTTTGGCATCCGGCTTTCCTGCTTTTTTTTTGAAATTTAATAATAAATTGATTTTATATTACAAATTACAAAAAAAAACTAAAAACGGTGCCCCCAGTTGAGCTTCGCCCCCTCCGCTCTGAAAGGCTAATTACGCCGCTGTTAGTGATGTAACTAAGCACATCACAATTTCTCTCATTGTGGATTGAGTTCTCAGGGTTATTAAACATCTTTCGATTGACTGTTCTAAAAAGAAAAAAAATCTGGTGTGACTGGCGCAGAGCACACAACTTTCTCTTCCCTTCGGTAATGGAAAGTTGTGTTCCGTGCTTGTCACATCCGATTTTTCGTGTCGCCATATTTTTAGTTTCAGCCAATATATTAGAATTCAAGATGTAAAATTTATAAGTATGGGAAAATATTTATATTTTGTTACCTTGGCAACCATTTCTCCTATCTTCCCTATGAAATACAAGAGTAAAGTGGCGGTCAGAAGATTTCAATGGCAAAATGAGAATATACATTTTATAGAGAATCTAAAAAATAATTGATTTTTGAATTTTAATCAAAATCGTTGGAGCGAATTTCGAGAAAATCGAAAAAAACTAAAAAAGTACATCAGTAAAGTACTTTGGCCGATTTTGTTTAAGAGCTTATTTTCACGATCCAAAAGGGTACAAAATTTAAATATAAAATTTCAACCTCGTAGCTCAATTCCTTCATGCTTTAAATTGAACACACACAGACAGACACACAGTCACACACAGATAGACGGTAACGGGATGTTGCGAAAACCACTTTTTTGTATTCAGGGGACCTCAAAAAACGTGTATATCCATCAAAATCTCGACATGGAATTTCTGACTTGAATCCAATACTTTCTCTATATTTATTATTAACATATATATAGAGGTAAGAGAAATTAATAGTTTTTTTATTTATTCTTTTTACTTTCTCTTACCTATGTATATATGTAATATATACCGGGTGGGCCATTAGTGCGTGGACGGAAGATTGTGGGCTTATTAACGGACATTTTTAAAGTTTGTTGATCGTATATAATGTGGGACCTTTAGGGCTACAAATTAAAAATATTTTTGTTCCAATTGCACTTTTTATACAGGGTGACCCATATCAAAGTTATGTTTTTTTAAATGGAACGCCCTGTATATTATTGCATATTTGGATTCTACGGCCAATTTTAGTATGAGTTTATGTCATGCAACGTATTCTAAAACAAACCGTTTAGCCGCAAATCGGGCTTTAGTGAAAAAACTGCTGTCTGGAAAAAATTGAATATCGCGCGAACCATAAAACTTAAGGGACTGTTCTTTTGTGATGTTACTAACCAAGAAATGTACTAATGTAGGCCAGATGGGTAACCCGGAATTATTTTTATGTTGGGAGATATGGCCATGCCAATTTGGAAAATTTCAAACATGGATAACTTTATTTTTTCAAATGGAACATGCTACTTTTTTTGATGCCAAGGGACGTGAAATTTAATTCTCTTTCTAATGACATAAGGTTGTCTATATCTATCTTTGGTAGTTTTCTTTTTATTCCAAAATATCTGATAACGAATAAAAAAAATAAATTTATTATAGACAAAACCATTTTAAAAAACAATCCAAACGCAAACAAAATTGTAATAAATGAAAAAGATATGCTAAATATTCGAAAATGTTTTTAAATTTCCTTTAAAATCATTTATTTGAACTCCTTGAAGAAGTCCCGCTTGCTCAAATTAGGGTTACGATTTGTCAACAAGATGGCGCACCTCCTAACCTGAACATAACCCTAATTTCTTTTTCGAGAAGTTCTAATAAATGATTTTAAGGGAAATTTAAAAACATTTTCGAATATTTAGCATATCTTTTCCATTTATTACAATTTTGTTTGCGTTTGGATTGTTTTTTAAAATGGTTTTGTCTATAATAAATTTATTTTTTTTATTCGTTATCAGATATTTTGGAATAAAAAGAAAACTACCAAAGATAGATATAGACAACCTTATGTCATTAGAAAGAGAATTAAATTTCACGTCCCTTGGCATCAAAAAAAGTAGCATGTTCCATTTGAAAAAATAAAGTTATCCATGTTTGAAATTTTCCAAATTGGCATGGCCATATCTCCCAACATAAAAATAATTCCGGGTTACCCATCTGGCCTACATTAGTACATTTCTTGGTTAGTAACATCACAAAAGAACAGTTCCCTAAGTTTTATGGTTCGCGCGATATTCAATTTTTTCCAGACAGCAGTTTTTTCACTAAAGCCCGATTTGCGGCTAAACGGTTTGTTTTAGAATACGTTGCATGACATAAACTCATACTAAAATTGGCCGTAGAATCCAAATATGCAATAATATACAGGGCGTTCCATTTAAAAAACATAACTTTGATATGGGTCACCCTGTATAAAAAGTGCAATTGGAACAAAAATATTTTTAATTTGTAGCCCTAAAGGTCCCACATTATATACGATCAACAAACTTTAAAAATGTCCGTTAATAAGCCCACAATCTTCCGTCCACGCACTAATGGCCCACCCGGTATATAGAGAGAAAGTATTGGATTCATGTCAAAAATTCGATGTCGAGATTTTGATGGATCTTCACGTTTTGAGGTCCCCTGAATCCAAAAAAGTGGTTTTCGCGACATGGTCTGTCTGTCTGTCTGTGTGTGTGTGTGTGTGTGTGTTCAATTTTAATGCATGAAGGAGCCCACGGGGCGTGGTGTAGAGGTTAGCGTGCTAACCTCATATACCAAACGTCGCGGGTTCGGACCCCAGGCAGTCCGATTTTTAGTTTTTTTCGATTTTCTCAAAATTTGCTCCAACGATTTTTTTTTTAATTCAAAAATCAATTATTTTTTAGATGCTCTTTAAAATGTATATTCTCATTTTGCCATTGAAATCTTCTGAAGCA
Organism: Euborellia annulipes; assembly: GCA_023213315.1. Taxonomy (NCBI): domain Eukaryota; kingdom Metazoa; phylum Arthropoda; class Insecta; order Dermaptera; family Anisolabididae; genus Euborellia; species Euborellia annulipes. The sequence continues at coordinate 11,195 of JAKCPI010019371.1, read as the reverse complement.
CACTTTACTCTTGTACTTCATAGGAAAGATATGGTAACAAAATATAAATATTCTCTCCCATACTTATAAATTTTACATTTTGAATACTAACAGTTAATATATCGGCTGAAACTAATTATTTGCCGACAAAAAAAAATCTGGTGTGACAAGCACAGAACTCGGAACATTCAATTACCAGGCACACCAGACTTTTTTGCTATAATAATATATTTTCCCAAATAAAAAGTAACAATATGCTTTGTTATCCAGGTGTATGGTGTATAAGAAGAAAAAGAGGCCGTCAACAGCGCAACGGGAGACAGCCGCCAGGGCTCATGGCTGTCGTAGCCGTCCTCGGCTTCCATCAGCTTGACAGGAGCAAACCGCTCGGTAAGAAGAATCATCTTTCTAATGATACATCTACTCAGACATTTAAATTTATTTTTAATTTCTTCATTTAAAAAAAAAAAAAACTCAGTCTCTCTCGAATCCCAAGAAGTTGGAGGGAATCATCTTTGACGTATTAGAAGTTTTTTTTGCTTATATCTCTCTGGAATTATTCATCGGATTAAGATGAGATTTGGCGAATTTGTAGTCCTAAGTGGACATAAGAAGGTATTCAAACTAGAAATGAATCAAACCGCAGGGAGCGGTAAAAATAAGCGTTGAATTATTATCTACCACCACGTTTTTCTCAGCTTCCTCTGAACCAAATCTTTCGAAATTCAGTCATAATAATTAGAACGATAGCCTCAAGTCCTGGAGCAAATTTCATCACAATCCGGTCTATAGTTCAGAAGCTATTCGTAAAAATTGCGTTTCAAGATTTCATACTTCGTTATTTCAAAGAATATAATTAAGTATTTAATTTAATTATATAATTAATATATTTAAATCCCATTATATTTAAATCTCACATTCATTGTTTAAATTTTTAAATTTTATTTGAATAATAGAATGATTGCTTAGATTTTGTGGGATTTAGGAAGACTAAAGAATTTGCAGATTGACCATCAAAGTAAAGGTTAATTAATTTAAATATATACAGTAACAGCCAAAATAAAATAAACTTTGTTGGTTATTTGTTAAACAAGATATGAAAATTTAGATTCTTTGGGGTAGCAGATAACGGTCGAGTTTCAGCAAAATATTCAGAGAATTTGAAAGAATAGAAGAGCGACTTGCTAATGAATCTATTTGTAAAAGTATGTATTATGAGGGGGAGGCCGTATTTAAAGCCTGACTCAGGTGAGTGGTGGCTACGTAATTGCGTTAACTAACAATTGAGTTGGCTTATAAATTATTTTATATTTTTATTATCATTTGGTTTGTTAAGAGGGCGTAAGAGCCGCGTAAAAAAAAAAAACTAGACTATTATAAGGAATTTTTCAATGCGGTTTTTTTTTAAATGAATTAAATTCATAAGAGATTATTGGGACATCGAGCTATAAATTTTGTAATGACTTATTAAGAAATTATCGTAATTAATTTCAATCAAGCAAATACAAAAAACAATCTGTCCCAATAATCCTTAATTTTTTTAAAATTTAAAAATGAATTTATTGTTATTATTAATCACATATTAATTAAGAAATTTTTAAAATAAGCTTAGATGATTTATTTAAAAATCAACTGTCAAATTAGTTCAGCATTCTTGCAATAGATGGTAGGCTAGTCTAACAGACGATATAGTATTAGCCTATATTTATATATTTTTATGCTTTTATAAAAGATACATAATATATAATAACATTTATTGTTATAAAGATCAATGAAAATCAACCAAATGCATTAAATATTATTAGCTACCATTCTGACATCTCTTGGCAAATTTTTGAATTACTTGATTTTTGGTCATACTTTTTATAACACACAACGCCCTCTTATCGGGAAAAACATGCGTAACACCTTCGCTCCCGTAACCCCTTAAGTATTGCTCAGGACGGGGGTGGGGGATTAATTTTCACCGCCCCTTCAGGTCCCTCCAACGCCAAAGAGGGGACAGAATTCTATTTATTTAAGTCATTTTTTTTAATAGGGAAATTGAAAATATAAAATATTTTTCATGTTAAATAAACGTTATTTTTTTTGCTTCATTCCAGAAATTTCTTTTATTTTTATTATTTGACGTAAGCAAAAATTTCTCATCGCTTGAAAAACAATCAGAAGATTGAATAAACATAATTAAATTTATTAATTGCAAAAATTGATCGGGAAAGAAAATAAATAATCGTTTTTTTTATTGAAAAAATTACCCAGAGATCAAAACATTTTCTTTTGATTAATTAACATAATAAAAAAATCTGGTGTAACTGATCGCACAACACACAACTTTCTCTTTGCTTCGGTAATTGAAAGTTGTCTTCTGTGCTTGTCACACCAGATTTTTTGTGTCGACATGTATTTAGTTCCGCCGATATATTAGAATTCAAGATGTAAATTTATAAACGGGGAAAATATTTATATTTTGTTACCATGGCAACCATTTCTCCTATCTTTTCTATGGAGTACAAGAGTACAGTGGTCTTCAGGAGATTTCAATGACAAAATGAGAATATACATTATAAAGAGAACCTGCCCTCGGGGCATGGCGTAGAGGTTAGCGTGCTAACCTCATATACCAAACGTCGCGGGTTCGGACCCCAGGCAGTCCGATGATTTTATTTAAGCCAATTGGATACCAAATGGCTTAAATAAGAATGCCTGGACCCCAATATATATAATTTAATAATAACGGATATCGTAAATGTCTTAAATGGCCTAAGTTGCCGAAAAGACAGTGTGAATGTGTGTGTGAGTGTGAGTGTGAATGAGGAAAAAAAAAAAAAAAAAAAAATAAAGAGAATCTAAAAAATAATTGATTTATGAATTTAAAAAAAAAAATCGTTGAAGCGAATTTTGAGAAAATCGAAAAAAACTGAAAAAGTGCATCAGTAAAGTACTAGTACTCTTTAGTCGATTTTGTTCAAAAGCTTCGTGTCACGTCCCATGGGGGGTGCCTAACTTAAATATAAAATTTCAACCTCCCAGCTCTTTCCGTTCTTGAGATATTTTGTTCACAGACACATGTCGCGTAAACCACTTTTTTGGATTCAGGGGACCCCGAAACGTTTTAAACCTAATTAGTTTTAATAATGAAATAATTCTCTCAAATGAAAAATAGTAAAAATTGTTATATAATTAAATTTTCTTTTTTTTTTTAATGAATTTGATTATTGAATAAATAGAGTAGATTAGAGGAGATTAGAGGAGATTAGAGGAGATTAGAGGAGATATGGAAACAGAGGCAGCCAAGAAAGAAAATTCTCTGAATGCTTAACCCAATCAGTTTCGGTCTCTTTATTATAAACCATCTTCAGTCCATTAATTGGCATATTTATGCTCAGAGTTAGTCAGGTAATAATTAATATCGACGTTCTAGTTAGCAAAGTGCCTAACTCCATTTTCGTTTATTTTTCAGGAGAGCCTCATTTTTAGAGCCCTGTTAAACACTTTTCGAACTAAAAAATTTGAATTACGCTCGTACCCAGGTCAGGGCAGAAGGAGAATGATATTTTTCAACAGAAAATACAAAAAAAATGATTTTCGAAAAAAAGTGGAGTTAGACACTTTTTTACTGAGAGTGTCGATATACATTATTGTAAAATAGAATACTATTGTATAAGTATATAATGAAATTTAGGCTTAAATACGAAGGCTATCCAGAAAGTAGTTCCGTTTTGAAAAAAAAAGTAGTAAAAAAATGTTTTTGAAGCCAATTTTATTTTTACATGAAGGAAAATACATGTCTTAAACTATTTTTACTTTCTCTTACCTATGTATATATGTAATATATATATAGAGAGAAAGTATTGGATTCATGTCAAAAATTCGATGTCGAGATTTTGATGGATCTTCACGTTTTGAGGTCCCCTGAATCCAAAAAAGTGGTTTTCGCGACATGGTCTGTCTGTGGGTGGGTGGGTGGGTGTGTGGGTGTGTGGGTGTGTGGGTGTGTGGGTGTGTGTTCAATTTTAAGCATGAAGGAATTGAGCTAGGAGGTTGAAATTTTATATTTAAGTTAAACACCTCCCGGGACTGGAAAAATAAGCTTTTAATCAAAATCGGCCAAAGAGTACTAGTACTTTACTGATGTACTTTTTCAGTTTTTTTCGATTTTCTCAAAATTCGCTCTAACGATTTTGATTAAAATTCAAAAATCAATTATTTTTTAGATGCTCTTTAAAATGTATATTCTCGTTTTGCCCTCAAAATTGTTTGAAGCACACTTTACTCTTGTTCTTCATAGAGAAGATAGGAGAAATGGTTGCCATGGTAACAAAATATAAATATTTTCCCGTACTTATAAATTTTACATCTGAATTCAAATATTCCCTACTGCCGGGAACTAAATACATGTCGACACAAAAAATCTGGTGTGACAAGCACAGTACACAACTTTCGATTACCGAAGGTAAGAGAAAGTTGTGTGCTGTGCGCCAGTCACACCAGATTTTTCAACATAATTTCCGACAATGTTCAAACACTTGTCGTAGCGGGTGACCAATTTTGTAAACCATCTGCAAAGAAACTCCCGCCAGTATAGATAGCCACGATTCCACAGCATTTTTCGTCTCATCGTCAGATCCAAAGCGCTTGCCACCTAGCAGGAACAAGTGGGCGTCGAACAGCGCCAAGTCAGGGCTGTACGGCGGATGATCGAATTGCTCCCAATGAAACTGTCGAATAAGCGATTGAGTGACACCAGCAGTATGGGGCCGAGCAATGTCATGGAGCAACAAAATTCCTTCAGTCCTGACTTGGCGCTGTTCGACGCCCACTTGTTCCTGCTAGGTGGCAAGCGCTTTGGATCTGACGATGAGACGAAAAATGCTGTGGAATCGTGGCTATCTATACTGGCGGGAGTTTCTTTGCAGATGGTTTACAAAAATTGGTCACCCGCTACGACAAGTGTTTGAACATTGTCGGAAATTAGGTTGAAAAATAGTTTAAGACATGTATTTTCCTTCATGTAAAAATAAAATTGGCTTCAAAAACATTTTTTTACTACTTTTTTACTTTCTCTTACCTATGTATATATGTAATATATATATAGAGAGAAAGTATTGGATTCATGTCAAAAATTCGATGTCGAAATTTTGATGGATCTTCACGTTTTGAGGTCCCCTGAATCCAAAAAAGTGGTTTTCGCGACATGGTCTGTCTGTGTGTGTGTGTCTGTGTGTGTGTGTGTGTCTGTGTGTGTCAAATTTTAAGCATGAAGGAATTGAGCTACGAAGTTGAAATTTTATATTTAAGTTAAACACCCCCCGGGACCGGAAAAATAAGCTTTTAATCAAAATCGGCCAAAGAGTACTAGTACTTTACTGATGTACTTTTTCAGTTTTTTTCGATTTTCTCAAAATTCGCTCTAACGATTTTGATTAAAATTCAAAAATCAATTATTTTTTAGATTCTCTTTAAAATGTATATTCTCGTTTTGCACTCAAAATTGTTTGAAGCACACTTTACTCTTGTATTTCATAGGGAAGATAGGAGAAATGGTTGCCATGGTAACAAAATATAAATATTTTCCCATACTTATAAATTTTACATCTGAATTCAAATATTCCCTACTGCCGGGAACTAAATACATGTCGACACAAAAAATCTGGTGTGACAAGCACAGTACACAACTTTCGATTACCGAAGGTAAGAGAAAGTTGTGTGCTGTGCGCCAGTCACACCAGATTTTTTTTTCAAAACGGAACTTACTTTCTGGATAGCCTTCGTATTTAAGCCTAAATTTCATTATATACTTATACAATAGTATTCTATTTTACAATAATGTATATCGACGCTCTAATTAGCAAAGTGTCTAACTCCACTTTTTTTTCGAAAATCATTTTTTTGTATTTTCTGTTGAAAAATATCATTTTCCTTATGCCCTGAACTGGGTAAGGGCGTAATTCAAATTTTTCAGTTCGAAAAGTGTTTAATAGTGGCTCTAACAATGACAATGAAATGTTTTTTTGGCTCTCCTGAAAAATAAACAAAAACGGAGTTAGGCACTTTGCTAATTAGAACGTCGATATTATTATCTGAATAACTCTGAGCATAAATATACCAATTAATGGACTGAAGATGTTTTATAATAAATAGACCGAAACGTCATCAACATACACAGCCACAATTTACATGAATAGAGTAGGTAGATGACATTTTTTCCTCCCCTTCTGAAGAGAAAATATAAAACGAGGCAGATTATATTCTTCAATATTCGTAATTGAATTTCAAACGATGGATATTTTTATTTTTTTATGCGCTCATGTCATTTGGCTGTTGTGTGTGAGTGCATATGTGTTTCAAATTAGCCGGAAGATGTTGGCCTGTCTAAAATGTCCGTGTGTGTGTGTGTGTGTGTGTCGTGTTTATTAATAGCGCCTTCTGGCGATGGCAAGGGTGTCATGCCCATGTTCTCATGTTTGTTTGTGTGCCAGCTCTCTCTCTCACTCTCTCTCATCTATCCTCTGTTCAAAGTTTGACCTTTAGGGTCAGCCAGCCCTTCGTTATTCTTTTTACTTTCTCTTACATATGTATATATGTAATATATATATAGAGAGAAAGTATTGGATTCATGTCAAAAATTCGATGTCGAGATTTTGATGGATCTTCACGTTTTGAGGTCCCCTGAATCCAAAAAAGTGGTTTTCGCGACATGGTCTGTCTGTCTGTGTGTGTGTCTGTGAACAAAATATCTCAAGAACGAAAAGAGCTAGGAAATTGAAATTTTATATTTAAATTAGGCGCCCCCATGGGACGTGACACGAAGCTTTTGAACAAAATCGACCAAAGAGTACTAGTACTTTACTGATGCACTTTTTCAGTTTTTTTCGATTTTCTCAAAATTCTCTTCCAAGATTTTGATTAAAATTCAAAAATCAATTATTTTTTAGATTCTCAATAAAATGTATATTCTCATTTCGTCATTGAAATCTTCTGAAGACCACTTTACTCTTGTACTCACTCCATAGGAAAGATAGGAGAAATGGTTGCCATCATAGGCGTAGCCACGGGGGGGGGGATTTGGGGGTTCAAACCCCCCCCATTGGACCTAAGCCATGACTAAATATTTAAGCTCTATAATACAAAATACTTTTTCTCTCTATATATTTCATATATAGGGTAAGAGAAAGTAAAATATAATAATTTTGTCTAGCTAAAAAAAAAAAAATGAAATAAAACGCAAAAAATTCGAGAAAATTCAGAATTTTTCAATTGAAAAGAATGATTTTTGTTATGCTTTATAAAAAATTAAAGCCGCTTAAAATTGATTAAATCTCGCAAATGAAAAATAATAAAAATTATTATATAAATAAATTTTTTATTTTTTTCTTAAAGCCATCTGAGATGGTACTCTGATTAAGAGAAACAGATAGATGAACACCTTCGTGCTTTAGACCCATATACCTAAAATTAAGAGTTGCATTTTTTATTGCCTGATACGAGTTGATTGAAAAATTGCTGCTCTTAATTAAGAAAGGGCGGGCCCGAGCCGCCTCGAGGGGGGTCCAGGGGGGGGCGAAGTTAAGGTGGGGTAAGTGGCTAGTCATATATTTCATTAGACGCCTTATACTGCCCTATTAGTCGGGGAGGGGGGGGGAGAAATAATCCTAAACCCCCCCCATCAAAAATTTCTGGCTACGCCTATGGTTGCCATGGTAACAAAATATAAATATTTTCCCATACTTATAAATTTTACATCTTGAAAATCGAATGTTCCGTACTGTCGGAAACTAAATACATGTCGACACAAAAAATCTGGTGTGACAAGCACAGAACACAACTTTCGATTACCGAAGGTAAGAGAAAGTTGTGTGCACACTAGATTTTTTTTTAATATGATAAGCGTACAATGATAAAATGCGACCGACAAAATGTAATTAAAAAAACAAAAAAAAAAGGGATCTGTCCTGAAGAAGGGCCCGAAACGTCGGCGATTTAATTAAAGCGTCACTTGGCTCAAACTCAGGATCTCCAGCCTTTCCGGGGCAAAGTAAAATATACTTCAAACGATGATTTTTTGCTGTTTCCAGATATAATATTTATTTAGCAAAATTCGTTCTTTTAGTGTGTCGCAGTTTGAGAAAAACTCTACTTGTTTATCACTAGTCGGCTCTGCAGATGGCCGAAACGTCAGCCGTGAGGTCGAAAATTTGAATAAAAATCTGGTGTGACTGGCGCACAGCACACAACTTTCTCTTACCTTTGGTAATCGAAAGTTGTGTTCTTTGCTTGTCACACCAGATTAATCTATTAGACTTTTAAGGACGGAATAGTTTTTTTTAATTATTTCAAGTTTGGTTCTCTTGTAGCTACAGCGGATTTTTTTTGTTTCTAATCTATCGATTAGTGGCCCTTTAAACAAATTTGCATTAGCAGAGAACAGAAGGTAAATTTATTTATCTCCTCGTCATGGGATGTGCAAATAAATGCAAGCAGCAGGTGCTAAGAAAAGTGTCAGGGTTTGACTCGGTTAACTTTTATTTTAATCTATTTAACCTCGACCTCTTTATTTTTCTTTTTTTTTTTTTTTGCGACCGCCTATCCACTTCTACATATGTATGTAGTCGTTAATTTATTTAGAGTTGAAGAAATTTGGCAATTAGAGGGGATATAAAAATTCACTCGAGTATCTCGTTAACCTATTGAGGAAGAGGATTAATTTTAAAGACGAAATTTCTCTTTGTAAATATTTTTGTAAAAATAAGCTTTTAAACAAAATCGACCAATACTAGAACTTTAATGATGTACTTTTTCAGTTTTTTTCAATTTTTTCAAAATATGCTCCAACGATTTTGATTAAAATTCAAAAATCAATTAATTTTTAGATGCTGTTTAAAATGTATATTCTCATTTTGCCATTTAAATCTTCTGAAGACAACTTTACTCTTGTGCTTCATAGGAAAGATAGAAGAAATGGTTGCCAAATATAAATATTTTCCTATACTTATAAATTTTACATCTTGAATTCTAATATATCGGCAGAAACTAAATATATGTCGACACCAAAAAATCTGGTGTGACAAGCACAGAACACAACTTTTGGTTACCGAAGGTAAGAGAAAGTTCTCTGCTGTGCGACCAGTCACACCAGATTTTTATATCTTTAATTCTAATGTACCGTAGGCCTACTTATCGAAACTAAATAGATCTCGAAGTTGAATTTTTGACATAAAACCAATATTTTCTCTCTATATATTAACATATAGGTAAGAGAAAGTAGCGTAGCTAACTCTAAAAGAAAAAAATTTACTTACTGTGTATTTTAAAAGCTGCAAACAAGAAAATTCGATGCCACTAGATGATAATAATAGGGCCTACACTCTTAAGGCAAAATGTTTCCTTCATTTGTATTATTAAATAAGTTTGTTTTTTAATTAACCAAAAATGACGTCAAGAAAATACGTCATCTGAAAAATATAAAATTTGAATTAGTTTAGCTCATTTTATTTTAATATCATATTATATACGAAATTTACTTATAATCCGAAAAACGGTAAGATTGTTTTTTGGGCCTCCTCCTCCCCTCATAGCCCACCAATCCTCACCAAAATTAATTTACCTAAAAAAAAAAAAATTAGTTTTCATATTTTGATTATATCACTTAATGAAAATTTACTTACTTTTGCATTAAAAATTAATCTTGAAGACTTCTTTTTTATGTGCACTTCACAATACGTATTTATAAACTATAAATTCATTTAAAAAAATTAAAAATGAGTTCGCGTTTGTAAAAAATTTAATATAAAAAAATAAAATAAAAAAAGATTTTAAAAAAATGCTTTTATTTAAATTGAACTAAAAAGAGAGAAATAAGAAAGATAATTTAATTGTTCTTGTTAAAATTTTTTAATATTTATGACTTAAAATAAAAGCGTGGGGCGCTTCGAAGTGATTCCGAGGCTCGCGCCCCACGCTTTTATTTTAAGTCATAAATATTAAAAAATTTTAACAAGAACAATTAAATTATTTCTTTCTTATTTCTCTCTTTTTAGTTCAATTTAAATAAAAGCATTTTTTTAAAAATCTTTTTTTTTTATTTTACTTTTATTTTAAGCTTTTTAGTCTTTTAGTCTTATCAAAATCATCAATATGATAAAGTACCACATTAGTTTGGCCTGTATTGATTTGGTTCAATTGAAAAATTATTCATTATCATAAAAATGACTCGTAAATATCAAAAAAATTCAAAACTATAGTTAATAGGGCCTTATTTGCGTGAGGCTTCAAATAAAGTACCACATTAGTTGGGTCTATTTTGATCAAAACCACCATATAGTGGCGTCATCAAAAATGACTCTTTTTAAGTATTAGCATTTCACACCTTTAGCCCATCGGGAAGTCTTTTGGAAATTACAGTCACCCGCAAAGGGTTTCAAATAAAGTACCACATTAGTTTGGTCTACTTTGATCAAAACCACCATATAGTGGCGTCATCAAAAATGACTCTTAAGTATTACATTTCACACCTTTAGCCCATCAGGAAGTCTTTTGAAATTACATTAATTCGCGAAGGGTTTCAAATAAAGTACCACATTAGTTTGGTCTATTTTGATCAAAACCACCATATAGTGGCGTCATCAAAAATGACTCTTAAGTATTACATTTCACACCTCTAGCCCATCGGGAAGTCTTTTGAAATTACATTAATTCGCGAAGGGTTTCAAATAAAGTACCACATTAGTTTGGTCTATTTTGATCAAAACCACCATATAGTGGCGTCATCAAAAATGACTCCTTAAGTATTACATTTCACACCTCTAGCCCATCGGGAAGTCTTTTGAAATTACATTAATTTGCGAAGGGTTTCAAATAAAGTACCACATTAGTTTGGTCTATTTTGATCAAAACCACCATATAGTGGCGTCATCAAAAATGACTCTTAAGTATTACATTTCACACCTTTAGCCCATCGGGAAGTCTTTTGAAATTACATTAATTCGCGAAGGGTTTCAAATAAAGTACCACATTAGTTTGGTCTATTTTGATCAAAACCACCATATAGTGGCGTCATCAAAAATGACTCTTAAGTATTACATTTCACACCTCTAGCCCATCGGGAAGTCTTTTGAAATTACATTAATTCGCGAAGGGTTTCAAATAAAGTACCACATTAGTTTGGTCTATTTTGATCAAAACCACCATATAGTGGCGTCATCAAAAATGACCCTTAA
>JAKCPI010019370.1:0-23337 GCA_023213315.1 Euborellia annulipes | reverse complement strand
CTCTAAATAAATTAACGACTACATACATATGTAGAAGTGGATAGGCGGTCGCAAAAAAGAAAAAAATAAAGAGGTCGAGGTTAAATAGATTAAAATAAAAGTTAACCGAGTCAAACCCTGACACTTTTATTAGCACCTGCTGCTTGCATTTATTTGCACATCCCATGACGAGGAGATAAATAAATTTACCTTCTGTTCTCTGCTAATGCAAATTTGTTTAAAGGGCCACTAATCGATAGATTAGAAACAAAAAAAATCCGCTGTAGCTACAAGAGAACCAAACTTGGAAAAAAAAGAAATTAAAAAAAAACTATTCCGTCCTTAAAAGTCTAATAGATTAATCTGGTGTGACAAGCAAAGAACACAACTTTCGATTACCGAAGGTAAGAGAAAGTTGTGTGCTAGCGCCAGTCACACCAGATTTTTATTCAAATTTTCGCCCTCACGGCTGACGTTTCGGCCATCTGCAGAGCCGACTAGTGATAAACAAGTAGAGTTTTTCTCAAACTGCGACACACTAAAAGAACGAATTTTGCTAAATAAATATTATATCTGGAAACAGCAAAAAATCATCGTTTGAAGTATATTTTACTTTGCCCCGGAAAGGCTGGAGATCCTGAGTTTGAGCCAAGTGACGCTTTAATTAAATCGCCGACGTTTCGGGCCCTTCTTCAGGACAGATCCCTTTTTTTTTTTGTTTTTTTAATTACATTTTGTCGGTCGCATTTTATCATTGTACGCTTATCATATTAAAAAAATCTGGTGTGACTGTCGCACAGCACACAACTTTCTCTTACCTTCGGTAATCGAAAGTTGTGTTCTGTGCTTGTCACACCAGATTTTTTGTGTCGACAAAAATTTAGTTTCCGCCAATATATTAGAATTAAAGATGTCAAATTTCTAAACATGGGAAAATATTTATATTTTGTTACCATGGCAACCATTTCTCCTATCTTCTCTATGAAGCACAAGAGTAAAGTGTGCTTCAAACAATTTTGAGAGCAAAACGAGAATATACATTTGAAAGAGCATCTAAAAAATAATTGATTTTTGAATTTTAATCAAAATCGTTAGAGCGAATTTTGAGAAAATCGAAAAAAACTGAAAAAGTACATCAGTAAAGTACTAGTACTCTTTGGCCGATTTTGATTAAAAGCTTATTTTTCCGGTCCCGGGGGGTGTTTAACTTAAATATAAAATTTCAACCTCGTAGCTCAATTCCTTCATGCTTAAAATTGAACACACACACACAGACACACACACACACAGACACACAGACACACACACGACAGACCATGTCGCGAAAATCACTTTTTTGGATTCAGGGGACCTCAAAACGTGAAGATCCATCAAAATCTCGACATCGAATTTTTGACATGAAACCAATACTTTCTCTCTATATATATATTACATATATACATAGGTAAGAGAAAGTAAAAAAATCTAGTGTGCACACAACTTTCTCTTACCTTCGGTAATCGAAAGTTGTGTTCTGTGCTTGTCACACCAGATTTTTTGTGTCGACATGTATTTAGTTTCCGACAGTACAGTACATTCGATTTTCAAGATGTAAAATTTATAAGTATGGGAAAATATTTATATTTTGTTACCATGGCAACCATTTCTCCTATCTTTTCTATGGAGTGAGTACAAGAGTAAAGTGGTCTTCAGAAGATTTCAATGACGAAATGAGAATATACATTTGAAAGAGCATCTAAAAAATAATTGATTTTTGAATTTTAATCAAAATCGTTAGAGCGAATTTTGAGAAAATCGAAAAAAAACTGAAAAAGTGCATCAGTAAAGTACTAGTACTCTTTGGTCGATTTTGTTCAAAAGCTTCGTGTCACGTCCCATGGGGGTGCCTAACTTAAATATAAAATTTCAACTTCCTAGCTCTTTTCGTTCTTGAGATATTTTGTTCACAGACACACAGACAGACAGACAGACCATGTCGCGAAAACCACTTTTTTTGGATTCAGGGGACCTCAAAACGTGAAGATCCATCAAAATCTCGACATCGAATTTTTGACATGAAACCAATACATTCTCTCTATATATATATTACATATATACATAGGTAAGAGAAAGTAAAAAGAATAACGAAGGGCTGGGTGACCCTAAAGGTCAAACTTTGAACAGAGGATAGATGAGAGAGAGAGAGAGAGAGAGAGCTGGCACACAAACAAACATGAGAACATGGGCATGACACCCTTGCCATCGCCAGAAGGCGCTATTAATAAACACGCACACACACACACACACACACGGACATTTTAGACAGGCCAACATCTTCCGGCTAATTTGAAACACATATGCACTCACACAACAGCCAAATGACATGAGCGCATAAAAAAAATAAAAATATCCATCGTTTGAAATTCAATTACGAATATTGAAGAATATAATCTGCCTCGTTTTATGTTTTCTTTTCAAAAGGGGAGGAAAAATGTCATCTACCTACTCTATTCATGTAAATTGTGGCTGTGTATGTTGATAACGTTTCGGTCTATTTATTATAAACCATCTTCAGTCCATTAATTGGTATATTTATGCTCAGAGTTAGTAGGTAATAATATCGACGTTCTAATTAGCAAAGTGCCTAACTCCATTTTTGTTTATTTTTCAGGAGAGCCTCATTGTCATTGTTAGAGCCACTGTTAAACACTTTTCGAACTGAAAAATTTGAATTACGCCCTTACCCAGTTCAGGGCATAAGGAGAATGATATTTGTCAACAGAAAATACAAAAAAAATGATTTTCGAAAAAAAAAGTCGAGGTAGACACTTTTCTAATTAGAGCGTCGATATACATTATTGTAAAATTTAATACTATTGTATATGTATATAATGAAATTTAGGCTTAAATACGAAGGCTATCCAGAAAGTAAGTTCCGTTTTGAAAAAAAAAGTAGTAAAAAAATGTTTTTGAAGCCAATTTTATTTTTACATGAAAATAAATGTCTTAAACTATATTTCAACATAATTTCCGACAATGTTCAAACACTTGTCGTAGCGGGTGACCAATTTTTGTAAACCATCTGCAAAGAAACTCCCGCCAGTATAGATAGCCACGATTCTACAGCATTTTTCGTCTCATCGTCAGATCCAAAGCGCTTGCCACCTAGCAGGAACAAGTGGTTGTCGAACAGCGCCAAGTCAGGGCTGAAGGAATTTTGTTGCTCCATGACAATGCTCGGCCCCATACTGCTGGTGTCACTCAATCGCTTATTCGACAGTTTCATTGGGAGCAATTCGATCACCCGCCGTACAGCCCTGACTTGGCGACCCTGACAACCACTTGTTCCTGCTAGGTGGCAAGCGCTTTGGATCTGACGATGAGACGAAAAATGCTGTAGAATCGTGGCTATCTCTACTGGCGGGAGTTTCTTTGCAGATGGTTTACAAAAATTGGTCGCCCGCTACGACAAGTGTTTGAACATTGTCGGAAATTATGTTGAAAAATAGTTTAAGACATGTATTTTCCTTCATGTAAAAATAAAATTGGCTTCAAAAACATTTTTTTACTACTTTTTTTTTTCAAAACGGAACTTACTTTCTGGATAGCCTTCGTATTTAAGCCTAAATTTCATTATATACTTATACAATAGTATTCTATTTTACAATAATGTATATCGACGCTCTAATAGAAAAGTGTCTAACTCCACTTTTTTTTTCGAAAATCATTTTTTTTGTATTTTCTGTTGACAAATATCATTTTCCTTATGCCCTGAACTGGGTAAGGGCGTAATTCAAATTTTTCAGTTCGAAAAGTGTTTAATAGTGGCTCTAACAATGACAATGAGGCTTTCCCGAAAAATAAACGAAAATGGAGTTAGGCACTTTGCTAACTAGAACGTCGAAATTAATTATTACCTGACTAACTCTGAGCATAGATATGCCAATTAATGGACTGAAGATGGTAAATAAATATAATAAATAGACCGAAACGTCTCCGGCTGATTGGGTTAAGCATTCAGAGAAATTTCTTTCTTGTCTGCTTCTGCTTCCAAATCTCCTCTAATCTAATCAATTTATTCTTAAGAAAATCATTAAAAAAAAGAAAATTTAATTATATAACAATATTGATTATTTTTAATTTGAGAGATTTAATTATTTCATAATTAAAACTAATTAGCTTTAATTTTTCATAAGACGAGAGAGAACAATGGAAGAATTCTAGAATTGTGAATCCATTAAAAGGGGGTTCCCCTACCATAGTGCCAAGGGGGCATGATTCGGAAGGAAAATTGGTTTTCCGGGACGTACATGTTAGCAAATAGAATATGCAATTGCATAGGAATCCGGGCTCTAGTTATCAATATTGATACGATATTGTCATTATCACGAAGAGGGCAGGTGTTTTTACTTTCTCTTACCTCTATATATGTTAATATATATAGAGAGAAAGTATTGGATTCATGTCAAAAATTCGATGTCGAGATTTTGACGGATATACTTGTTTTGGGGTCCCCTGAATCAAAAAAAAGTCGTTTTCGCGACATGGTCTGTCTGTCTGTGTGTCTGTGAACAAAATATCTCAAGAACGAAAAGAGCTAGGAGGTTGAAATTTTATATTTAAGTTAGCCATTCCCATGGGACGTGACACGAAGCTCTTGAACAAAATCGACCAAAGAGTACTAGTAATGATGCACTTTTTCAGTTTTTTTCGATTTTCTCAAAATTTGCTCCAAACGATTTTTTTTTTTTTTAAATTCAAAAATTAATTATTTTTTAGATGCTCTTTAAAATGTATATTCTCATTTTGTCATTGAATTATTCTGAAAACCACTTTACTCTTGTACTTCATAGAGAAGATAGGAGAAATGGTTGCCATAGTAACAAAATATAAATATTTTCCCATGTTTATAAATTTTACATCTTGAATTCTAATATATCGGCGGAACTAAATAAATGTCGATACAAAAAATCTGGTGTGACAAGCACAGAACACAACTTTCAATTACCGAAGAAAAAGAGAGAGTTGTGTGTTGTGCGATCAGTTACACCAGATTTTTTTATTATGTTAATTAATCAAAAGAAAATGTTTTGACCTCTGGGTAATTATTTTAATAAAAAAAACGTTTATTTATTTTCTTTCCCGATCAAATTTTGCAATTAATAAATTTAATTATGTTTATTCAATCTTCTGATTGTTTTCAAGCGATGAGAAATTTTTGCTTACGTCAAATAATAAAAATAAAAGAAATTTCTGGAATGAAGCAAAAAAATAACGTTTATTTAACATGAAAAATATTTTATATTTTCAATTTCCCTATTTAAAAAAATGACTTAAATAAATAGAATTCTGTCCCCTCTTTGGCGTTGGAGGGACCTGAAGGGGCGGTGAAAATTAATCCCCCCCCCGTCCTGAGCAATACTTAAGGGGTTACGGGAGCGAAGGTGTTACGCATGTTTTTCCCGATAAGAGGGCGTTGTATGTCATAACAAGTATACCCAAAAAATCAAATAATTCAAAAATTTGCCAAGAGATCTCAGAATTGTAGCTAATAATATTTAATGCATTTGGTTGATTTTCATTGATCTTTTTTTTTTTTTTTTTTTTTTTTTTTTTTAAAACATTCACACTTTTTTCTCATTCACACTCACACTCACACACACATTCACACAGTCTTTTCGGCAACTCAGGCCATTTAAGACTTTAAACGATATCCGTTATTAATTAATTTATATATATATGGGGTCCAGGCATTCTTATTTAAGCCATTTGGTATCCAATTGGCTTAAATAAAATCATCGGACTGCCTGGGGTCCGAACCCGCGACGCTTGGTATATGAGGTTAGCACGCTAACCTCTACGCCATGCCCCGAGGGCCATTGATCTTTTAACAATAAATACTTTATAAATGTTATTATATATTATGTATCTTTTATAAAAGCATAAAAATATATAAATATAGGCTAATACTATATCGGCTGTTAGACTAGCCTGCCATCTATTGCAAGAATGCTGAACTAATTTGACAGTTGAATTTTAAATAAATCATCTAAGCTTATTTTAAAAATTTCTTAATTAATATGTGATTAATAATAACAATAAATTCATTTTTAAATTTTAAAAAAATTAAAGATTATTGGGACAGATTGTTTTTTTGTATTTGCTTGATTGAAATTAATTACGATAATTTCTTAATAAGTCATTACAAAAATTATAGCTCGATGTCCCAATAATCTCTTATGAATTTAATCCATTAAAAAAAAAACCGCATTGAAAAATTCCTTATAATAGTCTAGTTTTTTTTTACGCGGCTCTTACGCCCTCTTAACAAACCAAATGATAAAGAAAATATAAAATAATTTATAAGCCAACTCAATTGTTAGTTAACGCAATTACGTAGCCACCACTCACCTGAGTCAGGCTTTAAATACGGCCTCCCCCTCATAATACATACTTTTACAAATAGATTCATTAGCAAGTCGCTCTTCTATTCTTTCAAATTCTCTGAATATTTTGCTGAAACTCGACCGTTATCTGCTACCCCAAAGAATCTAAATTTTCATATCTTGTTTAACAAATAACCAACAAAGTTTATTTTATTTTGGCTGTTACTGTATATATTTAAATTAATTAACCTTTACTTTGATGGTCAATCTGCAAATTCTTTAGTCTTCCTAAATCCCACAAAATCTAAGCAATCATTCTATTATTCAAATAAAATTTAAAAATTTAAACAATGAATGTGAGATTTAAATATAATGGGATTTAAATATATTAATTATATAATTAAATTAAATACTTAATTATATTCTTTGAAATAACGAAGTATGAAATCTTGAAACGCAATTTTTACGAATAGCTTCTGAACTATAGACCGGATTGTGATGAAATTTGCTCCAGGACTTGAGGCTATCGTTCTAATTATTATGACTGAATTTCGAAAGATTTGGTTCAGAGGAAGCTGAGAAAAACGTGGTGGTAGATAATAATTCAACGCTTATTTTTACCGCTCCCTGCGGTCTGATTCATTTCTAGTTTTAATGCCTTCTTATGTCCACTTAGGACTACAAATTCGCCAAATCTCATCTTAATCCGATGAATAATTCCAGAGAGATATAAGCAAAAAAAACTTCTAATACGTCAAAGATGATTCCCTCCAACTTCTTGGGATTCGAGAGAGACTGAGTTTTTTTTTTAATGAAGAAATTAAAAATAAATTTAAATGTCTGAGTAGATGTATCATTAGAAAGATGATTCTTCTTACCGAGCGGTTTGCTCCTGTCAAGCTGATGGAAGCCGAGGACGGCTACGACAGCCATGAGCCCTGGCGGCTGTCTGCCGTTGCGCTGTTGACGGCCTCTTTTTCTTCTTATACACCATACACCTGGATAACAAAACAAATTGTTACTTTTTATGAAAGTTGAGTACTGTGCTTGTCACACCGGATTTTTTTTTTGTGTGTCGGCAAATAATTAGTTTCCGCCGATATTTTGTTACCATATCTTTCCTATGAAGTACAAGAATAAAGTGTGCTTCAATGCAGTGAAGGCGTCCCGCATCCCAGGAAGGACGCGAGCCAACGCTTTCATAAAACACTTTGCATCCGGAACTCGCTCGAAGCAGTTCGGACCTCAGCCCGTAACAGTCGCTCGCCGGCACCCTTATTTTTGGTTCATGCATCACATTGCAAACCTACCCCTGCTTTGGTTAAATGCCCTTTCGTGCTATACCAACCCCCCGGTTGATGCTTTACTGCTAGACCACTCCATCTGAGCCCTGGTGGACTCAAATTCATTACATACTCATCATTCCCGTTCTCATATTGCTTCCACACCACATTTTTACTCATCCTTTGTTTTCATCCACCCAAAACCGGCGTGGTCATTATTTATTTTATACATCAAGAAGTGTATTTTTATTTCTGTGATTAAAAGTTGTTATTTATTTTTGTTAAAATACGGTGTACTTCATTATCCCGTTTTCCGAGGAGTCCACGAATGCTTGGAGGAGTAAATATGATAATACATACAGTCCACAAATACCACCCTTCCTACATCTCCTTCAGGCTCTAACATAATTCATTTCTGAATTTTAATCAAAATCGTTTGAGTGAATTTCGAGAAAATCGAAAAAAAAGTGAAAAAGTACATCAGTAAAGTACTAGTACTCTTTGGCAGATTTTATTCAAAATACTGGAGACGCTTCCGAAATGTGTATTTAGTTTAAGTATAAAATTTGAGTATCGTGAGATTTTTCATCTTTGCCCACATTTTTCACTTGAAATTTATAAAATTTATTGTGTAAAAAAATCCTAAATAAAATAAAATATGCAATTCCATCTCTCTCTCTCTCAAGTGTCAACGTTTCGGTGACAAACAATCATCACCTTTCTTCATAACATCGAAAGGTTTTACTGTGCGTTATATTATAATTCTCAATCTCTTCTCTCGCCCTCGACATTCCCCCTCTCTGTATTCTTTGTTCACCCCCCTCCCCCCGTCTGCTAATTAGCCAATCAGATCTCTTGGCGCCAGAATTCGCCTGCCCAAGGGAAGAAAGACTAGAGGAGCCTGGAGAGTGTTGATTGCTTGCATCGTTTAATCCAGCGTTTTCCAAACTGTGAGGCGAGGACTAGTCTAAGGGAAGGCGCGAATATTAGACACAACGAGACATTTTTCAAGTGATTGCTAGTTTTATAAAAAAAAAGAATAAACAAAAAAACTATTAATTTCTCTTACCTCTATATATAAAAACAATATGTTAATATATATAGAGAGAAAGTATTGGATTCAATTCAGAAATTCCATGTCGAGAATTTGATGGATATACACGTTTTGAGGTCCCCTGAATACAAAAGTGGTTTTCGCGATATTCGTCTATCTGTGTGTGTCTGTCTGTCTCTGTGTGTGTGTGTGTCTGAGTTCAATTTTAAGCATGAAGGAATTGAGCTACGATGTTGAAATTTTATATTTAAGTTTTCTACCCTTCTGGGCCGTGAAAATATGCTTTTAAACAAAATCGGCCAAAGAGTACTAGTACTTTACTGATGTACTTTTTCAGTTTTTTTCGATTTTCTCAAAATTTGCTCTAACGATTTTGATTAAAATTCAAAAATCAATTATTTTTTTAGATTCTCTATAAAATGTATATTCTCATTTTGTCATTGAAATCTTCTGAAGATCACTTTACTCTTGTTCTACATAGGAAAGATTGGAGAAATGGTTACTATTGTAACAAAATATAAATATTTATCATACTTATAAATTTTACATCTTGAATTCTAATATATTGGCGGAAACTAAAAATATGTCGACATGAAAAATCTGGTGTGACAAGCACAGAAGACAACTTTCGATTACCGAAGGGAAGAGAAAGTTGTGTGCTCTGCACCAGTCACACCAGATTTTTTTTCTTTTTAGGACAGTCAATCGAAAGATGTTTAATAACCCTGAGAACTCTATCCACGATGAGAGAAATTGTGATATGCTTAGTTACATCACTAACAGCGGCGTAATTAGCCTTTCAGAGCGGAGGGGGCGAAGCTCAACTGGGGGCGCCGTTTTTAGTTTTTTTTTTTTTTCATTGTAATTTGTAATATAAAATCAATTTATTATGAAATTTCAAAAAAAAGCAGGAGAGCCGGATGCTAAAATCTTGATGCGCCTGGGGGGGGGGGGGGAGGGGCCCTTCTTCTCCGCCACCTGGATACGCTACTAATCACTAAATAAAAGAGATATAATTTGCGTATATTCTAAGAATATTTCTGTTTGGAATATCATTAAAAGCGTTTAGAAAAATATTCTTTATTTAAATTTATTTTACACAAATGTTTTCAATTCTTTGCAAATATTTTTACTACAAGAAAAATAAACAAGTTCTCTTTTGTTATATTCACATAAATAGAATCTCCTCCCAATGAGTAGGGACGTGCAGAATACACATAAGAAGAAACAATCATCGCGCTTATTATTTCGTAATAATGAGTTTGTGAATTTTTACTATAATAGCATTTATTTCTTTATTTATTAACCTCGCGGAAAACCAAATTTCATTATACCGGGGGATGCTCCACACGCTGATTGCTCGGGGTCACCAATCCCGGGCGACTGGCATTCCTTAACTGCAGCGATTGTGGTGACTGTTGCTCTTCTCCGTTGCCAGGCCTCCTGGCATTCATATTGTAAAACGAAAATGTTTTGGAGGGATTTCAAATTACAAAACTCTCAGCGGCGAAGTCTATTCCTCTACATCTATTTATATAATTTGCTAATATCCGTTTGTCCGTCATTTTTTTTTTTTTTTTTTTTTTAAACATTCACACTTTTTTCTCTTTCACACTCACACTCACACACACATTCACACTGTCTTTTCGGCAGCTCAGGCCATATAAGACATTTACGATAACCGTTATTTATGAATTTATATATATTAGGGTCCAGGCATTTTTATTTAAGCCATCTGGTATCCAGATGGCTTAAATAAAATCATCGGACTGCCTGGGGTCCGAACCCGCGACGTTTGGTATATGAGGTTAGCACGCTAACCTCTACACCACGCCCCGTGGGGTCCGTCATTCTGTCACGCTCTGTTTGACAAACTTGCCGTTTAAAATTTTATATACTTATGGGGGTTCAGGAGTAACGTCTATTTTTTTTTTTTTTTTTTTTTTTAAACATTCACACTTTTTTCTCATTTACACTCACACTCACACACACATTCACACAGTCTTTTCGGAAACTAAGGCCATTTAAGACTTTAGACGATAACCGTTGTAATTAATATATCTATTTGGGGTTCAGGCATTTCTATTTAAGCCATCTGGTATCCAGATGGCTTAAATAAAATCATCGGACTGCCTGGGGTCCGAACCCGCGACGTTTGGTATAGGAGGTAGGCACGCTACCTACTACGCCAGACCCGGGGGCGAGTAACGTCTAAACGTACTTAAAAAAAAAAAACTAGACTATTATAAGGAATTTTTCAATGCGGTTTTTTGTTAAATGAATTAAATTCATAAGAGATTATTGGGACATCGAGCTATAATTTTTTTAATGACTTATTAAAAGATTATCGTAATTAATTTTTTTGTTATCAAACAAATACAAAAAAACAATCTGTCTCCAATAATCTTTAATTTTTTTTAAATTTAAAAATGAATTTATTGTTATTATTAATCACATATTAATTAAGAAATTTTTAAAATAAGCTTAGATGATTTATTTAAAAAATCAACTGTCAAATTAGTTCAGCATTCTTGCAATAGATGGCAGGCTAGCCTAACAGCCGATATAGTAATAGCCTATATCTGGCCTATATTTATATATTTTTATGCTTTTATAAAAGATACATAATATATAATAACATTTATAAAGTATTTATTGTTAAAAGATCAATGAAAATCAACCAAATGCATTAAATATTATTAGCTACCATTCTGACATCTCTTGGCAAATTTTTGAATTACTTGATTTTTTGGGCATACTTTTTATGACACACAACGCCCTCTTATCGGGAAAAACTTGCGTAACATCTTCGATCCTATCCCGCCTTAAAGAAGACCTTTTAGGGATTACAGGAAATTTTCCTCCCAAAATTCGGTCAAGTTTTTGAGTTATTAATTCCTAAAGTCACGATTGCTCCCATAGGCAATGTATAGAGAAATATCTCTGTATTCTATGAATGTAAACAAATCCTCAAGCGGGCACTTGATTGGAATAGTAAAAATAATTTTTTTTTTCATAATTAAGAAAAGCAGAGGGACCGCCGCAGGCGTGGCCAGAGCCAGCTGAGAGGGGTCCAGAGGGCATTTCATTAAATTCTAAAAGTAGACATTTTCCCGATTAAAATGATATACAACACATGTATCTGAATTTGTTGCAATTTTGTTAAATCAAATTTATTTAAATTTCACTTGGAGCCTCACTAATTACCTTATAAGGAAAAAGAAATTTAATTTTAATCAAGTAATGAATGCGGGATTTAAATATTTTTCAATTTAATTTAATTACAAAAGAAAGTCAGGTTTATTACTCTTAAATAAAATGATGCCTAATCTAATTTAAATTAATTAATGAAGTGCCACGGATAATTGAGAGAGAGAAGGAATGGACCGGAAGGAGCCACCTGCCCGCTTCAAAGCAAGCAAGCGAGCAAGTAGCAACATGTGTCCTTTTTGGCATGCTCTCTCTCTCTTCCCTCCTCTATTCAATTTGATTGATTTTAGAATGGACTCCCCCAACTGTAGACAAAGGCCAAATTATATTCCCCTTGCTTTATATTTATTTTTTATTCAAGTGTTGATTATTTTCTAAACAAAGCTTTTGTCTGTGATATTTTAATAGAATCTATTCATAGGGTGTAAATATATAATGGAATCCCACCAATTTTTTTTTACATCTCAATCACTCATCAGAGAAGAATGGCACTAATTTATATTCTTCGGATGCTTGAAATTTGATAGTGCTCAAATGGGTGACGTAACGCGACATGCTGTTAGATGGGCGAAAAAATTTGAGACGATATAATAAAAGTTTCACTTAAAAAAAAAATACATTTCAAGATTTCCAACTTCATTATTTCATAGAATATATATCGAGATATAATTTAACTAGCCGCGCCACCAGCCTTTGGCGGGCTTCGCGTCTAGCAGGGAGATTCGCCCGCGGTGGACCCTCGCCTTTTCTTAATTTTGAGTACCCTTGGCGCCCGCCTTTGCATCTAGACAGGAAGACCTCGCCCCCTGGACCCCCCTCAATTGACTTGAGTCCGCCTTAGGCGGACCCTCGCCTTTTTTTAATTATGAAAAAAAGAATTATCATTACTATTCCAATCCAGTGCCTGCTTGAGGATTTGTTTACATTCAAAGAATATACAAATGAAAAGAATACATAAATATTTTTCTATATATTTCCTATGAGAGAAATCGTAACTTTAAGAATTAATAACTCAAAAAGTTATAGGAATTTTGGGATGAAAATAATTTTTCTGTAATCCCTACTCTTTATGCATATAAAATTTCATTTCAAAATTTCAACGGCAAGTTGCCTAAATAGAGCGTGACAGACGAACATTAGCAAATTATTATTTGCATAATAGATCAATTGCTTTGATTTTGTGGGATAAAGAATTTGATGATTGGCCATCAAAGTAAAGGAGAGGGTCAATTAATAGGCAACAAAGTTGCAAAACCATCCCACTATATAAATCTCCAATTAAGAGAGGGGAAAGTGTTACAACTTGGTTGCCTATTTTTTTTTATAAATATAATTAGTGTACATTAATTCTAAAGTCATTTGTATTTGTTCATGTACCACATATCTCATTTTATTTTTATCCTCCTCAAGTTAAAATATAGATATATAGACAACTCCCTCCCCTCTTTTAAAAATATTCCCTCGTAACTTATTAAAAATATAGAAAGTAATACTAGTCAAATATATTATAGAAAAAAAAAAAAGTTGTAAGTTATAAATTATATTTTTAAAGAGATAAAAATAAATTATAAAAGCATACATCCGTCAGATAACCTTCGGAGAGAAAGAGAGAGGGTTCTATTTTCAAAAAAAATCTGGAGTGACTGGTCGCACAGTACACAATCTTTACTCATAAAAACAAAAAATTTTGTCACTCCATTTTTACTTTCTCTTACCTATGTATATATGTAATATATATATAGAGAGAAAGTATTGGATTCATGTCAAAAATTCGATGTCGAGATTTTGATGGATCTTCACGTTTTGAGGTCCCCTGAATCCAAAAAAGTGGTTTTCCCGACATGGTCTGTCTGTGGGTGGGTGGGTGGGTGTGTGTGTGGGTGGGTGGGTGTGTGTCAAATTTTAAGCATGAAGGAATTGAGCTAGGAGGTTGAAATGTTATATTTAAGTTAAACACCCCCCGGGACCGGAAAAATAAGCTTTTAATCAAAATCGGCCAAAGAGTACTAGTACTTTACTGATGTACTTTTTCAGTTTTTTTCGATTTTCTCAAAATTCGCTCTAACGATTTTGATTAAAATTCAAAAATCAATTATTTTTTAGATGCTCTTTCAAATGTATATTCTCGTTTTGCCCTCAAAATTGTTTGAAGCACACTTTACTCTTCACATACTCTTGTGCTTCATAGGAAAGATAGGAGAAATGGTTGCCATGGTAACAAAATATAAATATTTTCCCATACTTATAAATTTTACATCTGAATTCAAATATTCCCTACTGCCGGGAACTAAACACATGTCGACACAAAAAATCTGGTGTGACAAGCACAGTACACAACTTTCGATTTCCGAAGGTAAGAGAAAGTTGTGTGCTGTGCGCCAGTCACACCAGATTTTTTTTTTTTTTGTCGAGATATATTGAATATTTAGTTTCCACTGATATATTAGAAGATGAATAAAGATGGGAAAATAATTATATTTTGTTACCATAGCAACCATTTCTCCTATCTTCCCTATGAAATACAAGAGTAAAGTGGTCTTCAGAAGATTTCAATTGTAAAATGAGAATATACATTTTAAAGAGCATCTAAAAAATAATTGATTTATGAATTTTAATCAAAATCGTTGGACCGAATTTTGAGAAAATCGAAAGAAACATCAATAAAATACTAGTACTTTTTGGCCGATTATGTTGAGATATATTCATATTCAAGTTCATCTTCTCGCTCCAGGGAGATGCCTAACTTAAATATAAAATTTCAGCCTCATAGCTTACTTCCTTCATGCTTAAAATTGAACAGAGACACACACAGACACACAGACCATGTCGCAAAAGCCACTTTTCTGAATTCAGAGGACCTCAAAACGTGTATATCCATCAAAATCTCGACATTATTAATTTAATATCCATCCTCAATCCTTTGATTAGATAGTTTATAAAATTGTACAAAGTTGGTCAGTGATAATGTTTGTTCCTTTTATCAGTAAAGAAATATATATACCGGGTGGCCCAATAGTACGGGATCGGTAATATATCTTTGTACTTTTTTAAAATTTGACCCTGCAGTAAAGTGTAGGGCTTTTAAGGGGTTCAGGAGCGACGTCTAAACCTACTTAAAAAAAATCTGGTGTGACTGGCGCACAGCACACAACTTTCTCTTACCTTCGGTAATCGAAAGTTGTGTTCTGTGCTTGTCACACCAGATTTTTTGTGTCGACATGTAGTTAGTTTCCGACAGTATGGTACATTCGATTTTCAAGATGTAAAATTTATAAGTATGGCAAAATGTTTATATTTTTTTTACCATGGCAACCATTTCTCCTATCTTTTCTATGGAGAACAAGAGTAAAGTGGTCTTCAGAAGATTTCAATCACAAAATGAGAATATACATTTTAAAGAGAATCTAAAAAATAATTGATTTTTGAATTTTAAAAAAAATCGTTGGAGCAAATTTTGAGAAAATCGAAAAAAAATGAAAAATTGCATCAGTAAAGTACTAGTACTTTTTGGCCAATTTTGTTCAAAAGCTTCGTGTCACGTCCCATGGGGGTGCCTAACTTAAATATAAAATTTCAACCTCCTAGCTCTTTTCGTTCTTGAGATATTTTGTTCACAGACAGACACACAGACAGACAGACCATGTCGCGAAAACCACTTTTTGGATTCAGGAGACCTCAAAACGTGAAGATCCATCAAAATCTCGACATCGAATTTTTGACATGAAACCAATACTTTCTCTCTATATATATTAACATATATATAGAGGTAAGAGAAAGTAAAAAAAAACTAGATTATTATAAGGAATTTTTCAATGCGGTTTTTTTTTAAATGAATTAAATTCATAAGAGATTATTGGGACATCGAGATATAATGTTTTTAATGACTTATTAAAAAATTATCGTAATTAATTTTTTTTGTTATCAAGCAAATACAAAAAAACAATCTGTCCCAATAATCTTTAATTTTTTTTTTAAAATTTAAAAATTAATTTATTGTTATTATTAATCACATATTAATTAAGAAATTTTTAAAATAAGCTTAGATGATTTATTTAAAATTCAACTGTCAAATTAGTTCAGCATTCTTGCAATAGATGGCAGGCTAGTCTAACAGACGATATAGTATTAGCCTATATTTATATATTTTTATGCTTTTATAAAAGATACATAATATATAATAACATTTATAAAGTATTTATTGTTAAAAGATCAATGAAAATGCATTAAATATTATTAGCTACCATTCTGACATCTCTTGGCAAATTTTTGAATTAGTTGATTTTTGGCTTTTTGGCCATACTTTTCATGACACAATACGCCATCTTATCGGGAAAAACTTGCGTAACACTTTCGGTTGCCCCTTTAGGCTACAATTTTAAAATATTCGCCTACTAGTATATAGGGTCAAACGATACAAAGTTATCTTTTTTTCAATGGAACGCCCTGTATATTATTGAATATTTAGATTGCCCTGTCAATTTTAGTGGGACATAATTAAACATATTTGGTATTTAGGGCAAGCCGTTTAGGCGTTATTTGACATTTTGTGAAAAACCACTTGTTCAGTTACAGCCGAATATCTCCCAAACAATAAAACATAGAAAGCCCTGGTTGTGCACCATGGTTAACCATGAATGGTGGAACTTAGAGGTAGTGTGTCGAAATGATACGCTTCTTGTGGAGCCAGTGGCGAATCCATGACTCCTAGAAGTTGTTTGTAATTTCTCTTTGCTTTACGCATAATGTACACCGTATTTTGTTCTAAAATATCCAATGTGGTTGATGAGAACCTAAACCTAAACATAGGCAAATATTTTCCTTTCGTCTTGTTTAAGATGATTCTTTCTTTTTATATAAATTAAATTAAATAGAATCTAATTTTATCTATTTCTCCCCCCCCCCCCAAGAAAATCACCCCCCCCCTAAGATGATGATTTGTCATTAGAAATGATGATGATGAATCATTTAGTAGAATTTTGATTTCTTTTCCGTCTGTCTTTCTGTCTGTTTGTCGTCTTCTCTTTTTAACAAAAGAGTCTAGATATATATTTTTTTTTTAAATTTTATTTTTAACAAATGTCTCATCCGCCCTCGCGTCTTCTTCCTTCTTATTAGTTTTTCCACTCTGTCGCCCCCCCCCCCCCCCACCTCCCACACACTCACACAGTTACTAATAAAACGAGAGATACAAAATTTTTATTTTTATTTTTATGAGAATATCACTTTTTATTTCTTTCTGAAAATGTCTTTCAAATAGGGAAACGGGAAAATTAGAATTTTCTTTGCATGGTTCCCTGAATCGAGATTTTTTAAATGAATTAATTAAATCCCCAAATGGGGAGGCTCGAAATGTTACTTTGTTTTACCTCTATATTTTCCAAAATATTACAAAAAAAAGGTCTCTTTTTTTCGGTATAGAACTCGTAAAAAAGATTTCAGCCACATCAAAAAAAACCTGGTGTGACTGGCGCACCTCACACAACTTTCCCTTACCTTCGGTAATCTAAAGTTGTTTACTGTGTTTGTGACACCAGATTTTTTGTGTCGACATGTATTGAGTTTCCGACAGTACTGTACATTCGATTTTCAAGATGTACAATTCATAAGTATGGCAAAATATTTATATTTTGTTACCATGGCAACCATTTCTCCTATCTTTTCTATGGAGTACAAGAGTAAAGTGGTCTTCAGAAGATTTCAATGACAAAATGAGAATATACATTTTAAAGCGAATCTAAAAAATAATTGATTTTTGAATTTAAAAAAAAAAATCGTTGGAGCAAATTAAGAGAAAATCGAAAAAAAAAACTGAAAAAGTACATCAGTAAAGTACTAGTACTCTTTGGTCGATTTTGGTCAAAAGCTTCGTGTCACGTCCCATGGGGGTGCCTAACTTAAATATAAAATTTCAACCTCCTAGCTCTTTTCGTTCTTGAGATATTTTGTTCACAGACACACACACACACAGACACACAGACAGACCATGTCGCGAAAACCACTTTTTTGGATTCAGGGGACCTCAAAACGTGTATATCCATCAAAATCTCAACATCGAATTTTTGAAGCGAATTCAATACTTTCTCTCTATATATATTAACATATATATAGAGGTAAGAGAAAGTAAAAAAAATTTTGAAACATACAGTATTAACTAACTATAAATATTTACCAATGTTGATAAAAATAATTCTAAAAGAAATTGATTTCTAAAGAAAAAAAAAAAGAGGAAATTTCTATTATCATTGGAATTTTATTATTATTATCACAATCACCTTTGAATGCATTCATTCTTATGTAATTTAGTTTATTCTTTTTCTTATCTTATGACTCACTCTCATTGCATTGCGCCTTTCTAGGATGAAAGAGATGGAAAATAATATTGCTGAGAGATTATAACATTTCTTTTTTTACTGGCTGTTCCACCCGCCTGCGGTGGGCTTCGCCTCCCTATGGGTCCGCCTGCGGCGCACCCTGGCCTTTTCTTAATCAAGTGCCGCAATTTGTCAGTCAACTTGTTTCAGGCAATTAATAATAAAAACACATTTCTGGCTTATTAAAAAATAACACTCTTATGTAAAGTGTCCGTCTGTCTGTCTTGATCTAATCCGAGCTCCATCTCTGATCTCTCTAAGGAAAAAAAAAGATAAAAATTTAATTATATAACCACTTTTATGATTTTTCATTTGAGAGATTTAATTATTTTAATTAATTGGCTTTAATTTCACATACCTAAGCCAAGACAAAACCCAATGAGAAAATTCATTTTTTGCGGCTCCCCATTTGAGAAAATTGTATATAGGGTAGGTAGCAAAGAATACCAATACTCAGGATATGTGAAAAGAAGAAGAAAATTCGCAGCAAGTTGTATTTCATTTTTAAAGTGAAACTTTATTTTGATCGACACAAATTTTTTCGTTTCTCTATCAGCATGTCGCGTTACAAGCCGTGACGTCAAAGGCCGTGACGCTACAAGTTATGACGTCACAAGCCATGACGACAAAAATAGGAAAGTTGAAATTTAATATACAGTATATGACGAATTATAAAAAATAATTGTGAGATTTAATTTTTCAATTTTTAAATTGATAAAATATAATTTAAAATGATTAAAATACTAAATAAATATTTTTCTCAGTTTTTAACATACGCCTATTGATTTCCCATTATCATTCCCATTTTTTTTATTCCCATTATGTTGACGTTTCGATCCCGATTGGGATCATCCTCAGAACATATATGATTGAATTATAATATAATTTACACATATTAAACATACATCTGTTCTGAGGATGATCCCAAATGGGATCGAAACGTCAACATAAAGCGAATAAAAATAATGAAATACACAACTAGATGCGAATTTTCTTCTTTTTTTCACCTATCCTGATTGAACTACCAGCTATAAGTCCCTACGTATCTAATACTAATACTTTACTGATGTACTTTTTCAGTATTTTTCGATTTTCTCAAAATTCACTCCAACAATTTTGATTAAACTTCAAAAATCAATTATTTTTTAGATGCTCTTTAAAATGTGTAATCTCATTTTGCCAGTGAAATCTTTTGAAGCACACTTTACTCTGTACTTAATAGGAGAGATGGGAGAAATGGTTGCCATGGTAACAAAATATAAATATTCTCCCATATAAATTTTACATCTTGAATTCCAATATATCTGCGGAAACTAAATATATCTCGACACAAAAAATCTGATGTGGCAAGCATCGAACACAACTTTCGATTACCAAAGGTAATAGAAAGTTGTGTGCTGTGCGACCAGTCACACCAGATTTTTGTGTCGAGAATGTGAACGCTATTATAAAAAAAAATTATGATATATATATATAATTAGACTATTTTAAAATAACATTAGATTAGTTCAACGATGATCTCTATCTGTGTGTGTGTGTGTCATGTGTTTTATTTTAGCCCACTCGAATCACCAGGAAATTTTATATCTTCGCTTAGTTGGCACTAATTTAGTGTTAATAGAGAATTGATTAAAGAAAATGAATATTAAATTTTAAATAGCTGCCTATCCTATTATCCTAATAATAATAATATCGGGGCGTTCTGTTTTTTTTTTTTTTAATTTAATCCTTTTGAAGTTTCCTTTCTCAAATTTCATTTTAAGAAGATTATACAAATTAAGAAGGATGTTACGTTAATCTATATATAATAATTGCGGAGTGTCCGTCTGTCTGTCACGCTCTATTTAGGCAACTTCCCGTTGGAATTTTGAAGTGAAATTTTATACGCTTAAAGAGAACCTTCTCGGAATTACAGCAAAATTATTTTCATCCCGAAATTCCTATAACTTTTTGAGTTATTAATTGTTAAAGTTACGATTTCTCCTATAGGAAATGTATAGAGAAATATTTATGTATTCTTTTCATTTGTGTATTATTTGAATGTAAACAAATCCTCAAGCCGGCACTGAATTGGAATACGTAGTAATAATTAGGGCTCGGATTTCGCCCTATTTGCCTTTTTTTTATTTATGGCTTAAAATTTAGGCCAATATGATATGTATACGTTTCATGAAATTCTGAATAAAATAAGAGGCATTTGTTAGTGCCTATAATGCCTATTTTGGCCGATGTTTTAGTGCCTATTTCATCTATAAAAGCCTTTTTTAGTGCCTATTTTAAGTATTTTAACTTAAAATAGGCTATTTTAAGCCAATTTCGGTTTTTTTTACTTTCTCTTACCTATGTATATATGTAATATATATATAGAGAGAAAGTATTGGATTCATGTCAAAAATTCGATGTCGAGATTTTGATGGATCTTTACGTTTTGAGGTCCCCTGAATCCAAAAAAGTGGTTTTCGCGACATGGTCTGTCTGTGGGTGTGTGTGTGGGTGGGTGGGTGGGTGTATGTGTGTGTGTGTGTGTGTGTGTGTGTGTGTTCAATTTTAAGCATGAAGGAATTGAGCTACGAGGTTAAAATTTTATATTTAAGTTAAACACCCCCCGGGACCGGAAAAATAAGCTTTTAATCAAAATCGGCCAAAGAGTACTAGTACTTTACTGATGCACTTTTTCAGTTTTTTCGATTTTCTCAAAATTTGCTCCAACGATTTTTTTTAAAATTCAAAAATCAATTATTTTTTAGATGCTCTTTCAAATGTATATTCTCATTTTGCAATTGAAATCTTCTGAAGACCACTTTACTCTTGTATTTCATAGGGAAGGATAGGAGAAATGGTTGCCATGGTTACAAAATATAAATATTTTCCCATACTTATAAATTTTACATCTGAATTCATATGTTCCGTACGTCGGGAACTAAATATATTTCGACACGAAAAATCTGGTGTGACAAGCACAGCA
Organism: Euborellia annulipes; assembly: GCA_023213315.1. Lineage (NCBI taxonomy): Eukaryota > Metazoa > Arthropoda > Insecta > Dermaptera > Anisolabididae > Euborellia > Euborellia annulipes. The sequence goes on along the minus strand of JAKCPI010019370.1, from coordinate 2,110 downwards.
CACAACTTTCTCTTACCGAAGGTAAGAGAAAGTTGTGTGCTGTGCTTGTCACACCAGATTTTTTTTTGAAATTTCACAATAAATTCATTTTATATCACAAATCCAGAGAAAAATTACAAAAAAAATCGAACGATATTCGAATAGGCCTACTAAAAAAAAAAAAAAAAAAAGGTCGAACGAAAAACGGCGCTCCAGTTGGGCTTCACCCCCTCCGCCCTCATTCAGCCATCTTTGTGCAAAGGAGGTAATTGTTTTATCTTTGTTTCCAAAAATAAGACATCAATTTTTTAAATTTTTTATATTATTTCTTAAATAATGCCTTTTAAGTGCCTATTTTTACAATAAATGCCTTTTTAACTGCCTATTTTAATAATTTTTAGTGCTTAGTTGCCTGCCTATTTTAAAGATTTTTAGTGCCTATAAATCCGAGCCCTAGTAATAATGATTTTCTTGCCCTCGGGGCTTGGTTAGCGTGCTAACCTCGCATACCAAAAGTCGCCGGTTCGGACCCCAGGCAGTCCGATGATTTTATTTAAGCCATCTGGATACCAAATGGCTTAAATAAGAATGCCTGGACCCCCAATAGATATATTTAAACATACAACGTACAAATTTGACATTTGATTTTTTAAATAAATCATCTAAGCTTATTTTAAAAATTTCTTAATTAATATGTGATTAATAATAACAATAAATTCATTTTTAAATTTAAAAAAAATTAAAGATTATTGGGACAGATTGTTTTTTTGTATTTGCTTGATAACAAAAAAATTAATTACGATAATTTTTTAATAAGTCATTAAGCTCGATGTCCCAATAATCTCTTATGAATTTAATTCATTAAAAAAAAACGAATTGAAAAATTCCTTATAATAGTCTAGTTTGTTTTTAAGTACGTTTAGACGTTGGTCCTGAAACCCCTTAATTTATTTATTTTCGAAGCACTCTGGTTGTCTAACTTCACGGCTTTATTCTCTAGGGGTGGCAGTTAATATTGAAACTGACTGTACATACTCGCGTAAATAGATGAAATTGTATCCCTTTCTAAAATATCACAAAATTATATTTTCTGAAGTAATACTTCCATACAAGCGATGCTCTTAGGCTATCGATATTTTTTTTTCTTTTTTATAGGTCCCGATGATTCCAGTTCACTTGAAATTCAAATAAAGTATAGGCTATTTATTAATAAAAATAGAACGCGTTCGCTCGGAGGGGGACAGTAAATTATAAATAACGCCATCTAAAAATATTTAATCTCTATACCTATATTATAATAAATGACAAAAAATATGGGACATTGAAGATGTCGTGTTGCAAGACGTTTACTTTTTAAAAAATCAGAAATTAAATAAAACTAACTGGACAACTCGCCTTTGGCGGACCTCTTCCTCTCTCTTTCTTAAGGGGGTTCAGGGGTGACGTCTAAATAACTTAAAAAAAAACTAGACTATTATAAGGAATTTTTCAATGCGGTTTTTTTTTTTTTAACGAATTAAATTCATAAGAGATTATTGGGACATCGAGCTATAATTTTTTTAATGATTTATTAAAAATTATCGTAATTAATTTTTTTGTTATCAAGCAAATACAAAAAAAACAATCTGTCCCAATAATCCTTAATTTTTTTTAATTTAAAAATGAATTTATTGTTATTATTAATCACATATTAATTAAGAAATTTTTAAAATAAGCTTAGATGATTTATTTAAAATTCAACTGTCAAATTAGTTCAGCATTCTTGCAATAGATGGCAGGCTAGTCTAACAGCTGATCCCCTAATAGTGTATATCTGGCCTATATTTATATATTTTTTATGCTTTTATAAAATATACATAATATATAATAACATCCGGGTACGTTATTAGGAAAGAGTTTAACGTGGAAGAATTGATCGTTGGCTCTATTCTGAGAGCTCTCAAATGGCTATGCAAAGTTTTAGCAATGTCTCCTGCAAGATTACCTAGAATAATGTACGAGAGAATGCTGAAAGTGGACCATCCCGATAGGAGATATAATTGGGCTGAACAATTAAAATATTATTTTGACATCGGAGGTAACCTTGATCTCTGGAACACTCGGGATGGGGAATCTATAAGAGCTAACCTTC
>JAKCPI010019368.1:0-13344 GCA_023213315.1 Euborellia annulipes | reverse complement strand
GCAACTCTCAATTACCGAAAGGTAAGAAGAAAGTTAATATTGTGAAAATACGACCAGTCACACATTTTTTCTTCATCTAAGTTCTTTAACTCTTTTCAAATTTTTTAGATGGTTCTATCTAGATATCTGAACTTTTTGAGAATTTCCGCCTGTCTCCCTCATTGAAGGCCATCAGTCAAAAGAATTTCAACATTTGCGTTGCCGGAATACGTTTTATCGCTTTCTTTTAGTCAAAAATATCGAGATGCGTTAGAGGTAGTAAATTTGCAATTTTTAAAATGTTAAGAAACTTTTATGAAAAATCTATAATTGAGCTGGTCTGCTACAGAAAACAACTTTTCTAATCAAGGTGTCAATTAGGGCTTGTCACTGGAATTTTGTGTGAAACATTCGTTTCTGACAGTACGGTACATTACGAAAATATAAAAGTGGGAAAATATTTATATTTTTGTTACCAAGACAGCTTCTCTCCTATCTATCCTATAAAGTACAAGGTGAGTAGTGGTCTTCTTCAAAAGATTTCAAGAGCAAAATGAGAGTCTATACATTTTAAAGAGCATCCTAACAAATGATTGATTTTTGAATTTTAATCAAAATAGTTGGAAACAAATTTTGAGAAAATAAAAAAAGATTAAAAAAGTACATTAGTACAAAAGTTACAAGTACTAGAAACCTATTTTTTGGTTTAAAGCTTATTCTCACGCTCCGGGGAGTCGGATTATTTAAATATAAAATGTCAGCATCGCTAGCTCCTTCTATTCCCAAAGTGATCGAGACTGTGTTGCAGAAAACCACTCAAAACGATAATATCCAGTAAATCTCGATTCATCGAATTTTCACACCAAAACCAATACTTTCTCTCTATATATGTAACACAGATGGATTAAGAGAGAAGAAAGTACGGGAAAAGGGAAGGATGAGAGATCATTTTTTAAAACTATTTTCGAATAGCATATTTTATGTAACATTATATTATCATTAGAACTAGAAGGACAAGGAGATTACAAATTCCTTCGGATTCCTTCCTTAAATGCAAAAAAAAAGAAAATATATACATTTTAAATATAAATGTTGATGTCGAATGCCAAACAAATTTTAAATAACTTTTTTAATGTTTATGTTTCTGGGGGAAGGGGGCGGATATATACATCAAAGTTTAGAGCCAAGTCTAAACGTAATATTTCAGGCCTAATGGAGAATTTTAAAATTGATTTTCTTCTAGATAGATTAACGGAATTTTAAGTGTTTATTTATTTAGATCATTATTTCCCAAATCAAGACGGCTTAATTATAAAAATACTAATGTTATTTTATTATATTTATATAGGCTATTTGCTTGTTGCATAAATGAGTGACTTACTATTTATTAGTAAAGTGACACGTATGTAAACAGGTATTATTTATATATTTATTAAGAAAATAATGTAAGTTTGTATAACAAATAGATATTCTTAGATTTTTGAATTTTTCTCTTCTTATTTAACCATTTGAAATTTAACATAATCAAATATTATTGTTGTTGTGTTTGATGTTGAAAAATATTTCCGTTTCTCTGATGGAGGTGGCTCCTTTCAGACTTCAGTCCTTGAACAATTGTGATGATCTGATTAGCTGTGACAGGAACCGAGCAGAATCGTCCCTAGGCTCCTGCTTCTTCATTTCGACACCTTTTTCCACTGCTAATAATGACGTGTTTGGGGGACCACAAAAGCTGGGGACCAGGTGGGGCCATTGGGGCTCAGGATCTCCTCCCCCCTCACCCATTGACAACTGACATCCTAATGTTGAAATTCTCAGTTACAAAGAAAGCCGCCATTCGCTTTCCCCACCAAAGGAGAGGAGAGAGCGGCGGCAGTCAAAGTCCTCGGGAAAAAGAGTTGAGGAGACAGACGAACAGACAAGCTGAGCAACATCTCTTTGATCCGAAGACTAAGCGATCATCAAGATAATCATCATCACCATCATCACGATGACAGCCGACTTGGGAGTGTCGTTCAAACCAATCGAATAGCGCAAAAAAAAAAATTGAAAAACCGAACTGAATATGAAAACAATAACTTAATAAATGCTGTTTAAAAAGTTAGGCAAACTGTAGTGATAAGTTCGCCAAGGGAATTGAAAGGCGGGGGTTCAATTCACAACCTCCCTTGAAAACCAAACCAAGATTAAGTATATGAGAGAATTATAAAATAAAATAGAAATTTATAACAAATATAAAAAAAAATCTTAAAATTTTCATTAAAGTGAATAACAATTACTTAGTTACTTATTGCAAATACAGTAGAGTCTTGTTAATCCGGCCTAAACGGGACCGGATTAGCCGAAAAATTTAATATAATGCAAAAGTTATACATAATACTAACAAGAGCGACTCGTCGCCGAGCAAGGAAAAAGCAAAAGAAAGCAAAGAAACTCTTAATACTTCCATTTAGATGATATTCCAATAGATTCCAATGGTCCATTGCATTTAGAGACGAGTCATCCCTTTAAGACTATATTATCAAGGAATATTTTAAATCCTTAATAAAAGATAGGGCGTGAAAAAATTTTTTTTGAGGAACTTTTCTCTTTCTGGGCAAATATCTCAATCAAAGATATCGGAACCAAATTTTTTTTTATATTAAACTAGAATAAACAAGGATTATTTTGAGCACAAATTCAAAAAAAAAAAAAATTCATGTCCCAAAAAGAATGTCAAAGGTCCAAAGTTGAGATTTCGCCAATTTCGGAAGGTCAAAAGTTAGTCTCTTATTTTTCCTTTTTTTTTCCATTTTTTGCTTCCTTTCATAGAGCCAATGTTAAATCTCTATGGGGATTTGCATGTAAAATTCGATTCAAAAGAGGGTAACCCTTTGGAACTTTTCTTTCCTTTTCTTTTCATTCTTTTCTTCATTTTTCAAATTTTTAGACAAAGCTATAGGTTTCCCTGCTGACCGATTTTGATGAAATTTAAAATACTATCGAAAAGTCGATATCTTTGATATAAAATTTCATCTTAATAAATAATGAAATATTTAGATGACTAAGAACTTGATTAATAAATAAATTCAGATTTTATTTGAACCTTTGTCTGATGAAATAAACAAAAACTGATGATGTAGAATTGTATAAGCTGACTAAATTCTGATCTATAAATAGAGCTAACTCGCCAAAGATCTGAACCATCTCAGAAATTATAGTCGCCAACAAGACCAAATGTATTCTTTTATATCGTACCAGTCGCAAAGCCCGTCTCCGGCGGGTTTTCCGCCTAGCCAAGGGGCTGAGCCCCCTGGGCCCCCTTGCTCGCCTCCAGCGGGCAAGTTTTTTGCCAATTTGGAATATTTCTTGTTGCAATGCAAGTGATAAGATGTTAAGGAAGAATTCAAGCGAGGGTACCGACTGTGCACAGCACAAAAGGGTCTATTTATTACTGTTTAAGGTGCGCGTCTCAGGGTGCTGATTTTTGGGAGTTTCCAGCGGCCACAATTTTGAAGCTATCGACCTCAAATTTTTTTAAATTAAAGCTATTTAAAATATCTACAACTTATAGAAGCCCTTTTTTTGATTTTCGAAAAAAAATTTTTTTTAGATTAATCACATTAAATAAAATATATTTTTTAAAAATTAAAAAATCAGTTCTATATCTTATAGATAAGTAAATTAGTAATCATTGTGTTAAAAAATAATTAATTTTCTACTCTCAATTATAATTAATTGAGAGTTGCACAATTGGCAAAAAAAATTATATATAATCCATTGAAAACAATAAAACTTTAATGTTAATTTTCTCAAATCTCGGTAGCTGGCGCTTGACACACTAATGCGTAACAGGGTCCAAATAAATAAATGATCATTTCATTTAACTCTTCCTCTACCGATATATCGCTCGACTAACGTCAACTATAATCGGCAACCTGAGTCGGCATTTATAGGAAAATCTTGTGTCATTCTTGACACCTATATATTTAATTAAAAAAAAAAATTCATATGAAGTAAGTAATATTGCTGTCTCTTTCTAGTTTCTCCGATTCCATTTGAAATGCATGTCAAATGATGTTTTCATTTTGTAAACAGGCTGATAGACGGGCTTTTGATCCCGAATCGGCCAATCAACAGAAACTCTCATCTGATGATAGGTTCTTAAGATGATCTCTCATCTAACCTTAATGTACTTCTATTGTTTAATAGAAGAATTTCAGGAAAAACTGGGTGCATCTCAACCGGTCCTCTCACCCACTTAGGCTTTTTTCTTTTTGTCTTGAAGACTATCCAGGATTAGAGATATGAGCCAAGAAGTTTTCAAAGCTAGTTGCAAAAAAAAAAAAAAAAGATCTCAAGATAAACAACCTATTCTATTAACAAGGTGAACAGACCATTTTCAGCGGGTCACTCACCTCATGTCATTATTAATTTAAAAAAAAAATGAAAAACAGACTGAATTTTTTAAACTGAAACTGTTTTTTTCGCGATCACTGGACTACATTATGAGTTTAAAAATCTGGAGGGATGGACGCACAGCACACAAGTCTCTTAGCTTCGGTAATTGAAATTTGTGTTCTGTGCTTGACACACCAGATTTTTGTGTCGACATATATTTAGTTTCCGACGATAGGCCTATATTAGAATTCAAAATGAAAAATTAAATAAATAAAAAATATTTATATTTTGCCAAATATTTCTTCTATCTTTCCTATGAAGTATAAGTGTAAATTATGCTTCAAACAATTTTGAGAGCAAAATCAGAATATATATTTTATTAAAAAAAATAATTGATTTATGAATTTTAATCATTTTATTTTATTTTATTTTTTTAAATCACTTGAAGCCGGAAGGGGGGGGGGGGCAAAGGTCCTCTCTGTTCCCCCCTCAAAAGACGTCCTTAATAGAAAAATACGTGTCCTTTTATACTTTCCAGTTATTATCATTAGTATATTAATATGAAGCGCAAGCCACTCACTTCAGTTATGTTCCTGTTTACCACTTTTTCTCGCTGATTGGTTAGAGTCAGAGGAAGTGGAGCCAGTGAAGGAAATTTAAAATTTTAAGTCAGAAAGAGAAATTTAAAACTTTAAAATTTTACGGAGGAAGTGGAGAGCCAGTGAGGGAAATTTAAAATTTTAAGGCAGAAAGGGAAATTTAAAACTTTAAAATTTTGCAATTGCTCGTCTAACAAGGCGAACAAGGCGAACAAGGGGGTCCAGGGGACGCATCCGCCTGGCAAGTTGCCAAAGGCGGGCTTTTCCACTTGTATGTAATATAAAAATGAAAGGGGAAGTATTATGTACATGAAAAAATAACCCTTTCGGCAGGCTACGAATGGTTCTATTGGAAATAAATTGTAGTACTTCAAACACGTTATAGGAAAAAAATTAATATACTTTTTGAAGAGAATTCTAAAAAAGAGTTGAATTATAAATTTAACATCGACTATAATAAATAAAAAATAAAAATAAATCAAAATTGTACCAATGAATTTTAAGAAATACGAAAAAACTAAAAAAGAAAGTGTACTTCAAACAATTTTCACAAAAAATTTTACTGATATGTTTTTTAAAAATAATTGATTTATGAATTTTAATCAAATTAGTTAGACAAAATTTTGAGAAATTCGAAAAAAAAAACTTAAGCTTATTTTAACTGTCCAGGAGGGTACCTAACTTAAATATAATTCAACCTCGTAGTTCATTTTCTTCATGCTTAAAATCGTTATACACACCGACAGACAGACACACAGACCAATTTGAGGGATCCACTTTTTTGGATTCACTGTTAGGGGTTGAGAAGAGTTCACAATAAATATAAATACTTTAACGCTGCCTGCAGACCGCCTTTTAATAACTTCTTTTTTTACTTTTTTTTTTGGAATGGGTGCATAAGGTCCGAAGACCTATAATATAATGACCAGTGGTCACATGCAGCCAGGAAGAAAATAAAAACAAAAGGAGAAGCATAAAAGGGGAACTCAACTGCGGGAACTTGAGAAGATGTCTGTTGAGATTAGACTTGAAAGTCTGAAGATTGTAGGTTTTGGGAAGATAGACGCAGGGAGCTTGTTCTAATCACGGGAGGTCATGGGGACAAAGGAAGATTGGAATTGACTAGTTATATTATAACTTGTTATACTCACTATAAACTATTGTCAGGTTTAATCTTTATCCGGTAAGTGGTTACAGAGATAGAAACAAAATAAAAAGCTACATAATTAGGTTATACAGACGCACATTCAGATTTTTTTTGGGATTCTTTTGCCAAGAAATGTAAAGATATATAAAAAAAAATTGAGGGATTAAATCATTCACGAAAATAATACTGTTATATTTAATAGTACGGACAAGTAAAATTACTTGTTTAGTGTGATTATATAAATTAAGTTAAAATGTTTAAGTGTACAATTTCAAAATTTTCAAGTCTAAGTAATTTATTTACTTCGAACCCTTCACATCCGGAGGGATAGAAACCGTGGCGTAGGGTTAGGGAAGGGGGACTCGGTCTCTCCCTCCCCCTTGGTCCTCACTAAAGCATTATAAATAAAAAATTTTAATTATTCTCATACATTTTAAAGGTCAATTTACTTTAATGAAAAAATTAATCCTTTAGAGTCTTTATATATACTTTAAAGTGTGGCCTATATATAGATTATAATATATACTATATATAGACCAAAGCTTCCTTTTTTTTTGAATTTCTACGCGACCTGATTTTATAATCTTTATTATTTATTTATTTACTGTAGACGAAATATACTAAAAGAAAAATGGAATTAATTTGATAATAATATTTATTGAGTGTTTTCGCGTCCGTGATTTCGAAAAAGATCGAGTTCTTTTAAAGTAATAGAAGGGATGGGAGCTTTTTGGAACCAGGTGTATTGAATCCCACGACCTTACAACCGATCAAAAGACGATACCGCAGCACTTATCAATAATCTATCAATGGGTAATGATATGTTCGCATGGCTGTCTTTGGCCAGAAGGGCGTAACCCTCCCCTCTGATCGGCCCTCTGCAATTCACGCTTTGACCCCCGGTTATTTATTTATACCAGAACACTTGGTACTAAATACAGGTGGAATTTCTTGAAAATAATACCTTTCTTTCAGAATTACAAAATATCAATTACTTATTTAAGTTAGGATAGTTCAAACGTTCTCTATTTGGATAATTCATTTTTTTAAACTAGGAGTCACCCTCCCTCCATTCTGTTCTATTTAATAAATTATACCAGACCTGGGGACTAATTTGGTTTCCTTCTAGTAACTGTTGATACCTTCCCCTTATTCATATTAACATTTAATTATTCATATCATTGTAAAGTTTTACAACATGGGAGAAAGTCGATAAGTTCCCAGGTTAATGAATTATTTGCTAGAAGAAATAAATAAATATATTTAAAATAAGAGAAAGTAAAAAACATTCGGCCATATAAGTCAATAATGTACAATCGATTTATAAGAAAATAATAATAATAATAATAAATTGTTATCCCATATATAAAAAATCTGGTGTGATTTAAGCACAGGGCACAATTTCTCTTATGTTCAGTTATCGAAAGTTGTGTATTGTACTATCACACCAGATTTTTTTGTGTCGAGATTAGGACTGTGCAAAACAATCGATTAATCGATTGTCTACCGATTGTTTTCTTAAAAAACAATCGATTGTGTAAAAAATAATAATCGATTAATCGATTGTCAGGCAAACAATCGATTGTCACGCAAACAATCGATTGTTCATACAATCGATTGTCAGGCAAACAATCGATTGTTCATACAATCGATTGTCAGGCACACAATCGATTGTTCATACAATCGATTGTCAGGCACACAATCGATTGTTCATACAATCGATTGTCAGGCACACAATCGATTGTTCTTACAATCGATTGTCAGGCAAACAATCGATTATTTTTTAGCATCGATCATTGGGTAAATAATCAGATGTTTTTAAGAAAGCATCGGGGAATTATAGGTTTACTTGAATTATCAGAGTATTAAAACTTATTTGCATATAATATTTGATTTTCCTTTTCATTAATCTAATTAATATCTCATTAGTTACTCCACTAGATTAGAATACGATCAGAGTCACTGGTCACATTTGCAATTTGTTAACCAGTGCTTACGGATTTCGGATAATAAGAAGTCAGATTTATGCCCCGATTAAAATTATTTTTTTCTCGGGTACCTATATCTGAAACACACTTACTTTGCAATTGGCCAAATGGTTTCCCGACGTCAATTTAATTAAAATAAAAAAAAAAAAATATTAGAATATCTTCTTCTATTATGACTCCTTCGGGGTCGACACGAAAAAAAGATGTGACCAAGTAAAAAAACAGACCTGTCCGTCGCACGGTCTGACGCTTATTTAATTCATAGGCAAAGGACGGAATAAAAGTAGCAGATGAAATGCCGACCTTAGCTCGGGTAATTTGTGGTCATCATGTACGTATTCAGAGGCTGTGCATCACAAGATATGAACCCCAGGGAAAATGAGTATGGGGCCTAATTATTAAAACTTTTTTTAAATACGTATGTATTTGAGACTCAAGAGAGGAGAGAGGCGAGAACTCTCTCTCTCTCTCTCTTTCTCTTAGTCACTCGCCCTGCGACGGCCCACGCGCGCAATAAAAGAATTTATTATACATATTAGGCTATACGAGTATACTTTGTTTTTTTTTCTGCTAAAAAAAATAAAAAGATACATTTTTACCTATGATATGCAAATTTAATTTTAATTAAATATATTTAGATAAAATCGAATATATGTTATATATATCATTGAAATCAGAAAAAAAAATTCTATCTAATTAATCTACTTAGATTTGAAAAAATTACAAATATTAATTCTATTATCTATTAGGCCTATTATAATTAATTTGTATCAGGAATTAAAGGTGGAAGAAAACGCAGCCAAATTTTTTTCTTTAAAAATATATTTCAACAGCTGACGTTTCGGCTTTGGTTAAAGCCATCCTCGGAGCTGCTGTTGGTCTTCATATACATATATTTTGCATTGTATCCGGTATTAAAATTAATTTAGGATATAACATCAGGGAAAAAAGTTTTCAGTTCAAGATAAACTATTTCCTTCTTCTATCACCAATACAATATATTAAATTTTTTGAAAATAATAGGATAGAACGAGTTTTTTATATTATGTACAATGTAATGTAAACCTAAGTATACTCGTATAGCCTAATATGTATAATAAATTCTTTTTATTGCGCGCGTGGGCCGTCGCAGGGCGAGTGACTAAGAGAGAGACAGAGAGAGAGAGAGAGAGTTCTCGCCTCTCTCCTCTCTTGAGTCTCAAATACATACGTATTTAAAAAAAAGTTTTAATAATTAGGCCCCATACTCATTTTCCCTGGGGTTCATATCTTGTGATGCACAGCCTCTGAATACGTACATGACGACCACAAATTACCCGAGCTAAGGTCGGCATTTCATCTGCTACTTTTATTCCGTCCTTTGCCTATGAATTAAATAAGCGTCAGACCGTGCGACGGACAGGTCTGTTTTTTTACTTGGTCACATCTTTTTTTCGTGCCGACCCCTAAGGAGTCATAATAGAAGAAGATATTCTAATATTTTTTTTTTTTTTATTTTAATTAAATTGACGTCGGGAAACCATTTGGCCAATTGCAAAGTAAGTGTGTTTCAGATATAGGTACCCGAGAAAAAAATAATTTTAATCGGGGCATAAATCTGACTTCTTATTAACCGAAATCCGTAAGCACTGGTTAACAAATTGCAAATGTGACCAGTGACTCTGATCGTATTCTAATCTAGTGGAGTAACTAATGAGATATTAATTAGATTAATGAAAAGGAAAATCAAATATTATATGCAAATAAGTTTTAATACTCTGATAATTCAAGTAAACCTATAATTCCCCGATGCTTTCTTAAAAACATCTGATTATTTACCCAATGATCGATGCTAAAAAATAATCGATTGTTTGCCTGACAATCGATTGTATGAACAATCGATTGTGTGCCTGACAATCGATTGTATGAACAATCGATTGTGTGCCTGACAATCGATTGTATGAACAATCGATTGTGTGCCTGACAATCGATTGTATGAACAATCGATTGTGTGCCTGACAATCGATTGTATGAACAATCGATTGTTTGCCTGACAATCGATTGTGTGTCTGACAATCGATTGTATGAACAATCGATTGTTTGCCTGACAATCGATTAATCGGAACAATCGATTGTTTTTGACAATCGACAATCGATTGTTTTTTCCCACAATCGAACACCCCTATCCACCACACAGGGACGTAGCCACATGACCAGTTAAATATAATATTATTCAAGTTTATGAGATTTTTAATGAACAAAAAGTCACAAATTAAAAAGATAATTATCTAGTAAAAATTGTACGAAGTGAAAAAAAAATTAATTCCGAAAATTTCTTTCTTAGTAGTCAAAATAAATTTAGTCTAAAATTAAAAAAAAAATTTAATTAACAAAATTTTATTGTTAATTAAATTTAATCGATTTTATAGAAAATTGGCTAATTCAGATATACAGTATTTTTATTTATTTATAAAAATTCAAGCATTAATGGTCACATCCCTGCTACTTGATTAAATAAGGAAAGGAGACTCAGAATGGCAGAAAATAATTTAAAAATTTAAAAATTCATTTTAAAGATGATTGTGAATTTAAACTTAATTTTTTATTTTTGAGAATATCATCTTTATCATTTAAAATATAATCACTTGTTAATTATATTTGAAATTAATATTTATATATTTATTTGGCGTCTTATTTTTAAATTAAATTAAGTAAGCTAATCTCTCTAAGCCTAATCTAATTAATGGGTTGGGATACACAATAAATACCTTATATCATCCATCCAATCCATCCTGTGATCCCCGCGCTCGAAGAATCCTGAAAAAAAGCCCTAAAAGCTAAACCCCCCTCCCGCCCCTTCCCGTTACCCACTCATGCCTATCAGCTTAAGGATTGCCAAAATAACAATCGGGTACACACCTCATACATATTTCCTCGAAGATCTCGCAGTTCACAAATCAGACAGCAGTGAGGATATGATACCTATCCTAGAGAAAAAGAGAATTTGGGGCCTAACCATTCCTATGTGTGTGTGTGAGGAAGGAGAGGGAAGTAAAGGAGGATTGATTAATTTTCATTTCTATACATATCTCAAAAGAATATCAATATATATGTAAATTTACAACCGCAATTGTGACTTGAAGCACTGGGCGCATTGAAATTATACCAATAAATGTTATTTTTTATATATTATTTATTTATTTATTTTTTTTTTTTTTATTATAAAATAATAACATCTACTGGTATTAGTATTATACAAATGAGAAGAAATGAGTTAGAAAAAAGTAATTTTTTTCGATGTGCAGAAAAAAGAAAAATTATTAAAGTCGATAATTATTATTTTTTTTTTTATAATTATTTGCGATTTAAAAAAACTTTAAAATTACTGATTTAGTAGAAAAATGAAAATAATCTTCATGAAGATCCGAGTTTTGCATCCACCGTGCACTGCAATTATACTGCGGAATTATTGTTTTTCATATAAAATTTTTGTTTTATTTTATTTATTTATTTTTTTTTTAATTTATATATAAAAAACAATATTATTTGGTTCAAATGCAATTTGGACAAAACTAGATAATAAAGTGTTTGAGATTTTTGTAGTAGAAAAGATTTGTGATAACTTCTTTATTTTTTAATTTATCAAACAAATGTTTCTGTTAATTTTTACTTTTTTTAATGTTCAAGAGCGAAAAGAAATTTTGTCAATTATATGGCATTTCGCGAATGTAAAAGTTTGGGAACTCGGAATCTACATCAAATTCTTGTGTAATAATCCTAAAAAAAAAACTAAACTATAAACTTGCTCTCTCTATCTAATTTAGATCTATAGATCTAATATTATATACCTAGCAAATAAAAGATAAAAATTTAACTATATTTATATACTTAATAAAATTTTAGCAAGTTATTAATATGAATCTGACGCCAATTTATAATTAATGATTTTAATCATTTTTTAATTATATTGTAAATTATTTATTCATTATAAAATTATGTGTGTTTTTTCTTTTATTTTATGTTTTTTTAAATAAATATTATTATGTGTTTTAGTGTTTGATTACTTTTTTTAATAAATATTTAAAAATTTGACTATTTAGTCATTTCACGCTTTTGCCCTGTATAAAATTACAATTTTAAATAAGTTGGCACAATAAAAATAAAAACAGATAAAGATAAATGATTCCACTGAAATCCATTTGTATTTAAACGTGTGATAATTTACGACGTGCTTAAACTTATATAAAATTGTAATATTATTTAAATCTGAGTCTCCTTTAAAAAAATCGCTGGGCTTACTTTTACATCCTGGGTCAAGAAGACCACCAATTAGTCCCATGCTTTACGTAGATGACCTCAGCGAAGTGACAAGACGATCCCGATTGGCTTCATTCAAAGATGTGCTCCGGTGGATGAAAATCGCTGGACTTGGATGCTCGTAGTCAAGTGTCAAGATTCCCAATTGGCTTCATTCAATTATGTTCTCGAGTCGATGCTGGGACGTGAGCTAAAAAATAAAATAATGTATATAAATATCAGTTATTAGAAATTATTTCAAAAATTTTTACTCTTGTCAAAAGTTTTTAATTTAGCGTAAATTTTAATAAAACTTTTTTTTACAAATATTTGTAATATCATTTATTCAAGATCAAAATTTTGCAAATTATGGCTACAACATTGTTTTTCCACAAAAAAGGGGTAGTGAATTCCATTTCATTTGAAAGGTTCCAGCTAATTAATTAAAGGCGATAGATTAATTATTTTTGTAATACAATGATTACTAATTTAATTATCTATAAGATATAAACCGAATTTTTAAAAATATCTTTTTATTTAATGTGATTAATCTATTTTTTTTTTTTTTTTTTTTTTTTTTTTTGAAATCAATCTTCTATTTTTAAATAGCTTTAATTTAAAAAAAAAAAATTTGAGATCGGTAGCTTCAAAAATGTGGCAGCTGGAACCTCTCGAAATCAGCAACCTCGAAACGCGCAGCTTAATATATTTGGTTCCCCCCTAGGTCCTGCATTAGATAGGATTCAAGATGTAACATTTATTAAATTGTGGAATTCATGATTACACATCGAAACATCTAAAGTAGCTCAGTAGCCTAAAATGACAAATATTACACCTTGAACTAATCGTATATTGGCGGAAGAGTAATATACCAGTTATGCCAAAAACCTAGTGCAACTATGTCCTCCAGTCTTTTTAAAATTAAATATAAAGAGTATTATATTTAAAGATAAACGAGAGATAAAGAAGGTTAAAA
>JAKCPI010019367.1:0-16073 GCA_023213315.1 Euborellia annulipes | reverse complement strand
ATTTTGTAGACTTTGTTTGGTTTCCGCTATTAAAACTATGTCGTCCGCATAAAGTAAAAATATTGATTCTTTTATTTCCTAGTTTGAAGCCGCCGTCCAGTACTTGATGCAGATCGTCAATGAAGAGAGAAAACAGAAGCGGGCTGAGAAGACACCCTTGGCGCACTCCCATCGTTGTTTCAAAGATGTCTGATACTTCTCCCCTAACCCAGACTCTGGCCCCCGTGTATACTAAAATAATACACAAAAAAATTTCAATTTATTGTTTTTTTCGTCTCTTAATAAAGAATGAAAATTTATATTTTTTAAAGTTAATCCCTTTAAATAGGTAGATAGCGAATAGTTAAACAACAACAACAACAACAACAACATGATTTTCTTTTTTCTTACTAGAATATGCAAATGTGATGATTCTTTTTTTTACCAAAATGACATCGTAATTTTTTTTTTTTTTTTTTTTAAATAAAATACGAGTAAAACTCAATGTTTGAAAATATAAGATATTTTTTTCTATTAAATTGTAAGAAGGTTTTGTATTTCTCTGAATTCTTTTTTTTTTTCTATCTACAAGTTTTTTTTTCGCTGCATCCGATAAAATAACCTGCAGCCTCGATCTTTAACCTAAATTATTAAACCATCTTCAGTTGTTTAAAAGGGAAGATTTTGCAAGTGTTTGGTTAGTGGAATGAAAAGAGTTCTGTTTTTTGCTTCAAGCCCTTCGGTCTCTAGTGACGTCATAAACGATTAAAGTTCCAACCCGTGGAATGGAATTTCACTCTAAAAACACAATTCTTCTTCTTCTTCTTATTATTATTGGCTATAAATTAAATAAATAAATCAATGTGCCTTGCATTAGGTGGGCGTTTTTGTTAATTGAAAAGCAGATGCTGCTCGTCGCTCTCATTCTAAATAGAAATGCATTAACGAGAAAATTCATAATGGCAAAGAGGAAGGGAAGGGAAGGGAAGGGAGATAATGCATTTAAAAGGAAATGGAATTTCTTTTTTTTTTATTTTGATAAAATATTATTTATTGATAAAAAAAACTTCCATTTGTATTAATAAAGTAAAAAAAAAAAAAGAAGCACCCTCTTTAGTTCATCTAGCCAAGAGAGTTGGACTTTATTTGAAAATAAAAATAAACTTGCATACTAATGTTTTCTAAGAGAATATTGACGTTTTTTGTATCGTGTTCGGGGCCGCCTGCAGCAGACCCCCGCCCTTCTTAATAAAGTGCCGCAACTCGTTTCATTTGCAGACAAGCGCGGATTGGAATCAGTGTGTGGAACGTCCCCCGGTAGCCAGCGATACTTTGTAATTTAAAATATATCTAATAAATAACCTCAGTAGCCAAAAAAGGGTTAAAAAAAAAAAGAAAAATCTATATACGGTATATAGTGGCGAAGTGTCCGTCTGTCTGTCTGTCTTGATCCAATCCGAGTTTCCAACCCCAAAATTAAAATAAAATTATAATCAGGAAGCCGAAGGAACTTTGCAGCCAGGAGATTAAATAAAAAAAATATTTTATTTAATTTTTATTTATGACATTGAATTGTGGATAAAAGGAATTGAAGTCAAAGAAGAAGATGTTAAGTCATAAAGGAAGACGTTAAGTCACAAAAGAAGACGTTAAGTCCTAAAAAACTACGGGGGTCTGGGGGCGAAGCCCACACTTGAAAGCTAGTTTATATACATATAAAAATTAAAAAAAGAAATTGTATATGATTACACTAAACATTAAAATACCTAAGATCGTGCATTGTTGACAATTATTATTTGCCCTGATGAAGGTCGTGACAGACGACCGAAACGTCGGTAAATACATAACGTCCTCTAGAAGACTTGCAAAAATTTTTTTTTTTCAAAATTACTTTAAGATGGTCAAACAGACGGACAGTCAACTATTAATTAAGCTAATGGATGATCTCTGTCCAGACAATGGCTCGGTCTTGATGATGGTCCTATATGCAACCGAAACTTCGGCCCTGGCACATTAATTATTAATAAATAAAGTGAAATAACTTCTAGCTGCCGCCTATTGGAAAAATCCACAAACCTTTAAAAATGGGGGCTCCAATGGCAGAGGTGAAAGGCCAAAAAATAAAAATAAAAATAGAAATTTTAGAACAAATTGCATGAGTATTGTCAAAGTTTAAAAGGAAATTTTCTACAGAATGAAAAAAAAAAAATAGCCCATAAAAATCCGTCAAGTAGTTTTGGAGTTTATATCAATTAAAAATCAAAATAATTAAATTTCGCAATTATCCTTTCAATCCAAATGAGTTTAATTATAGAATAACAATCGTGAAATTTAATTATTTTAATTACTTACTCTTACCTCTATATAAATATGTTTCCATGTTTATAAATTTGACATCTTGAATTCTAATATATCGGCGGAAACTAAATATATGTCGACACGAAAAAAGCTGGTGTGACAAGCACAGAACGCAACTTTCGATTGTCGAAGGTAAGAGAAAGTTGTGTGCTGTGGGCCAGTCACACCAGATTTTTTTATTATTTAAGTCTTAAAAGCCCATAATGCTATGGAGTTTATTTTAATAAATGATAATCTTGTTGTTTGTCCTTCTGCAACATCTCTATCTACTCTATTGCCTCCTGTTCTGACTACTCTGCATATATTATTCGAACCCATTTCGTCTAGTTTTGGTCAAGAGCCAAGAGAAATCCCCTAACCCTCTCTCTACTGTTCTACCAGATGTGTATTGCTGGTTGTCTAAACGCCAGGCGCCCCCATCGCCTGAAAGCTGAGATCTTCACTTCTCTCAAACTAATAAAGCTGTAAGTGTTACTTATTGGCGAGGCCAAATATCCCATGACGAACCCAGGATCTCCAACCTGGTGCAATGGACAGTACGCCCATACCCTGGAAAGGTTGGAAATCCTGGGTTCGATTCCCGGGGCAATGGGATGTTTCCCCTCGCCAATAAGTAACACTCACAGCTTTGTTAGATATCTAATCATGGCTTTCGGTCTATATCTTATAGTGTTAAAGAAAAATAGCCCTCGGGGCTTGGTGTAGGGGTTAGCGTGCTAACCTCGTATACCCGCGACGGGTTCGGACCCCAGACAGTCCGATGATTTTATTTAAGGCATTTGGATACGAAATGGCTTAAATAAGAATGCCTGGACCCTAATACATATTTTCATAATAACGGATATCGTCAAAGTCTAATATGGCGCCTAAGTTGCCGAAAAGACTGTGTGAATGTGAGTGCGAATGAGAAAAAAAGTGTGAATGTTTTTTCAAAAAATAAATAAATAAATAAATTTTTTGATTTAATTAATTAGCTGGAACCTTTCAAATGAAATGGAATAAAACGCTTGCTTCCCTATGGGCAGCACTAACGCCATCTCTTGCCGCCTAGAGTAACCAGCTTCTCATTCGGCGTTTTGCGGTTTTTCGAGACGCGCACCTCAAAATAAATAAATATGTTGCCTGCGGAGTTATTTCGCAAGATCAAGAAAGACACATGTCATGGAATAAAAGGAAGCGTTTTAATACAGGGTTTTTTCCAATAGGAACGACGCATTTTGTTTTTGACATTTCTCGAATAGGGAAGTGAAGTTAGCCCGGCGATTCTTTGACATTTTGAAACTTCACTCTGTGCTAGTTAATCATGGAGAGATACACACTTCAACAACGTTTGCAAATTATTCAACTTTTTTTATCAAAGTTCACGTTCTATGTCAAATTTACGTTTAGCGGATTTTCCTTAAGGAAAAATAAAAACCGCCCTTGAAGCTTTGACCTCGCTTTTGCAAACTTTTATACAAAAGATGGATAAGCAATTTATTCTCTTTTAACAGACCACATTTCGGCTCCCGGGTGGCCGAAGGCGGGCATTGTGACTAGTAAATAAATAAAGATGATATGGTGACAGCACCAGTTTTATTGTTACTTGGGTCTATTTTTATATAGGCGTCATTCTTTTAGTTGATATCGAATTTAGATATCATCAATCTTAATCTTAATAAAGAAAGCAGGCAAGCAAGAGGCTCGTCCTCTAGGAGGTTAGTTATGCTATCCGAAAAAAAAGAAAAGGCCACGCCTCTTTTTCTTAATTTGGAATTCAAATTGAGGCGTTGACTTGAAAGAGAGAGCCTCAATTAATTCAAAAGATATTTATATATAGGGAGGGCGTCCCTTCAAAAAAAAAAGAGAAAAGAGAAAATAAAAAAAAAAATATTTATTTTAATAAAAAACAAAAAAGAAATGAAAAATTTGCAATTCTTTTCATTTTGACTACTACACTAGATGTCACGGCGGTAATCGAAAGTTGTGTTCTGTGCTTGTCTTGAACTTTAGAGGTGCAACGTTCTTGATGGTTTGTCAAATAAATCCGGAAGCGACAAACTCACCTGAAACAAAAAACAAACAAACAAATTAATTATTATTATTATTATTATTATTATTGATTATAGTAATTGAATACAATTTGATAGAATATAAACAAATAATACAAAAAATCTTACAAATAATTTAAATAACAAACGACCGTAACTTCATCGCGCCATCCAGAAAACAATACACGTTCCTGATATCTCTAGCCGAGCGAGCCCCCCCCCCCCCCCCCCCCAATAATATCCTGCATTCCACAGGCAAGTGAGGCACTGTCTTCTTAGTTGTTCATAAGCCGGACAATTCAGGAGTACCTATATGGGACAACGATTCGTCCTCCTGCAAGTTGCATAGCGGGCAAAGCTGCTTCTGGTCCACTGAGTATGTGATTTTGTTTAAGGTTAATTTGATTGTATATTTCCCAGCCATTCTCAGTTGGGCCCACAGTCTTAAGAAAAGAAATCTAGCGTCCCATCTAAGGTATTCCTGGGGGCCGATATCACCCTGTGGAAGGAGGCACACACTTTTATAGTAAGAGCTGAACACAGATCTATTGACGAATTCAAAGTCTGCTCTCACCAGCTTCCGGCCAAACTCCTCCAATGGGCTACCTCTTAGATGCCCAATCTCAGCAGAATCCTCCAGATTTACTCGGCCAAAATTCGCTAGCTCAAACAGCTTTTCCAGCCGCAGAACCCAATTATGCCTTTCAGAGGTGCCAGCCCTTAAACAAATTAATTAATTAGAATACAAAGGTTTGTATGTCTAATAGAAAGAGCCCGAGATTTGTAGAGAAAGTTGTTTGCACGGTGCTGTTCACACCAGGTTTTTTGTGTCGAGAAATAGCCTATTTAAAATTCAAAGTTAACCCGGGGGAGGGGGAGGGGGTAGAAATAGATTAAATTCATCCCTCCTTACTTTTATATACCTACATTGAAATAAGAGCAATAAATTGGTAAAATATTCCCTGAAGAGGGGGAGATAATCGTTTTTGTTACAAATGAGAATAAATGCGATCTCTTGATGTGATTATAATCTTAAATTTTATAAATGATCTTTTCAAAAGATCTTTTAATAAATAATGAAACGTTAATTACCCGGATAATCTTTAGATAGAGTTTTCTCTCTTTCTCTTTTGTTTGGCAGAGATTCAAAATTCTCTTCTTCTTTTTATTTAAATTTACACTCGAATTAAATGAATTTATTTGGGGGGGGCACCCCCCATGGCGGGCGGCGTCTCGGGATATGACTAAGAAATGTACAGATAAATAGATAAATTAAATAGTAGGCTGGGATGAGTAGTGTAAAGGGATTGGAGAATAATAACGAGCAGATTTATCGATCCACCTGACGTCCTTTATTCGGCAGATATTTCGATGCATTTTTTGACATAATGATAGCCTAAAACCATCCCCGGAAAATTTTCTATCTATTAAAAATAACCAATGAAGTACATGGCTGTTGATTTATGCACAAGGAAGGAAGCAGGTGCAGCCAAAATTAAAGCCTCCGATTTTGTTACAATTAATGAGACGTTTCGAGAAAACTTTATTTCCTCATCATCAGTCTTTCCTATACAAGAAATACATAATATAACACATTAATATAGAATAGATAGAAAAATTTTTTTAAACAATATAAGATAACACTTACAAATTGTATTTGTCCCGGAGTTGTTAAAAGGGCACAATACATTTATTATGTATTTTCTTTATGGGTGTGTTATTCATTGACTTGTTCAGTGAGAATGTTAAAAATTGCAAAAGCGTCTCGATTATAAATATATTTCTTTCAATATTTCTTAAAATATTTCTATAATTAAAATTTAATCTTAAAATCTGGTCAATGTTATTTAAATTAAAACGAAATGTTGAAAGAAGAAATCTTTTCATCAAATCAATAAAAACAAATTTACATAGATATATAAAAAAAAATTCAAAAAATTTTCCCCTTTAAAAAACAAAATGTATTTTTCCTTCAAAATTTTCTTATAAAAAACCCCCCTTGAATATGTGAGATCGGGCCAAGAGTATAGCAGATTTCTTCTTTCAACATTTCGTTTTAATTTAAATAACATTGACCAGATTTTAAGATTAAATTTTAATTATAGAAATATTTTAAGAAATATTGAAAGAAATATATTTATAATCGAGACGCTTTTGCAATTTTTAACATTCTCACTGAACAAGTCAATGAATAACACACCCATAAAGAAAATACATAATAAATGTATTGTGCCCTTTTAACAACTCCGGGACAAATACAATTTGAAAGACTGATGATGAGGAAATAAAGTTTTCTCGAAACGTCTCATTAATTGTAACAAAATCGGAGGCTTTAATTTTGGCTGCACCTGCTTCCTTCCTTGTGTATTAAAAATAACTTCATGAAAATTGGTCCAGTAGTTTCGGAGTTTATGCGTTACAAACAGACTTTGTCTTTTATATAATAGTATAGATATATTATAGATATAGTAGATATATATATATATATATATATATATATATATATATATATATATATAAATATCAAAAACTATTTACAAATTCACAAAATTATAATATAAATTGGCTAAATAATACAAAAAAAAAAAAAAAAGAAAAAAAAAAAAAAAAATGATTCATATAATTTAATTTTCCTTCAATTTTTAACTTTTTATCCTTTTTAGTAATTAATTTAAGTGATTTTCCTCCCTTGTGAGTAAATTGTTGGGCCCCGATGGGGTCCCAAAAAGACTCTAGTAAAAATGATCATTGGTGGGCCGCTGGAGGCTAACCTAGAAAACAAAGAGAAATGTATTTGCTTCGTATTGCCCAAGCCATGGACACCGAAAAAGAAGATGGAAATGAAATTATGAATGTAGAATTTGCCAAAACGTGAGACCCAGACACCAATGAAAACGAAAATTGAAGAGACAGATAATTCTTCACATGAATCCAAAATAATAAAAAGGATCAGGTGAGCCAATCATCAGGTCAATCAATTAATGTTATTTCTCATCCTCCTGCGGACAAAAATCAAAACTCAAATTTTTCTTCTAAGGAAAATCAAGATCCAAAGATAGCTCCTCAAACTATAATATAGAACTTATATGCAAAAGCATGTAGTTCAAATAGGTATTTGTCTTCGGACCTGGGTCCATACTGTTTGTTTATTGAAATATGAATAAAAAAAATTAAAATCCATGCCATGTTTATAGGCAAGTTGATTAGGGATAGTTTCATGTCCAATTTATAAAAATATTAAGCTTATCCATTCAGTCGACCGAAAAAGGTGAAAATTCTATTAGATTCATATGAGCAAGCAAATTCCTTAATTGAAACCAATTTTTGGGCCAAAGAAAATTTATGTTGCTACATTCCGAACTTTAAATTATACAAACAAGGCGTAGTAAGGAATATCGAGGCAAAATTTGTCTGAAATCTCCTCCAAAAACAATTATTTTATCCCCAAATGGATGTTTAGATGAAGTTATGTCTTGCAATAATAAATTTAACACATCCAGAGATTTAACATCAGCCATTGAAGCTTCGTCCCATAAAATTAAATTGACGTTCCCCTCAATTCTTCTGCCAATTTACTTTTTGGCGTAATAGAGGAAACAGAGTTTTCCACTAATGGCACAGGAAATTTAAAAGTGAGAATGTAGGGGAGAGGGGCGGGACATTGGGACAGTACAAATAAAATTAGCTGTGTATAGTTTGGCTTTCAATATTATTGATCATATAATGTTATGTTGTTGAGACTGATAAATGCACTATCTATTGCCATAGGCTTAGCGCTTATTCACCAATAGATGAATTAGATTTTTGCAATTTTCCAAAAAATCCAAATTGTCCCAATGTACCTCTTGGGTGAGGTAGATTTGGACAGTGAAGAGGCAGATGTGGACAAAAACAATTTGTTTTGTTCTAAAAAAATAATTTGGTGAATAAAGGTGGCACAATCTAACACAGTGGTTCCCCAACCCTTTCTGGAAGCTGACTAACACCTATCGCCCCCCTTTTCATTTTCATTGTATGTCTAATTTTAATCTAAAGTGTAAATAATAATGCAGTTTTATTATTTTAAACCATTTTGTTACCGTAGATATCAGTAGCGTAGCCAGGATTTCTGCTTGGGGGGGGGGGTTCATAAAACTTTTGGGCCCCCCCCCCAAAAAGTTTTATGAACCCCCCCCCCCTTCTCCAAGAAACTTAAAGTGGAGAAATTTTTTTTAGATAATATAATAATTATAAATAAAAAAAAATAAAAAAAATTTTTTTTCTTGAAATAAAAAATAATTTTAATACAAAATTCGCAAATATTAGAGATTTTTGCAATTATTTATAAGTTTTTTTGTTAGATTTTAGAATTTATGAGAGTTAATAAAATAATTATTTAAAAAAAAAAATCATTAGGAAAAACAATAGGTATTTTTTTGTTTTGGAGAAGGCTTTGGGGGGGGGGCCCGGCCCCCTGCCCCCCCCCTGAATACGCCACTGGTAGATATATAAAAACAGCCAACGCAGTTTTATCTGTTCACTCTTAACTGTTGTAGTAACTGTTGTACAGTAGCACCAAAAACACATGATTTGAAA
The DNA here is from genome assembly GCA_023213315.1 of Euborellia annulipes. Lineage (NCBI taxonomy): Eukaryota > Metazoa > Arthropoda > Insecta > Dermaptera > Anisolabididae > Euborellia > Euborellia annulipes. The sequence continues at coordinate 7,131 of JAKCPI010019367.1, read as the reverse complement.
TTTTGTCGCTTAGGTGGTTTCTGAAATAAACGATTCACTTAAAAAAAGAGAAAAAAAAAATACAAATTAAAATCAATTAGTAAGATTACAATATCAATCAATATATCAGGTCGGATATATTCCACAATCAGGACTGCAGACAGGGGAGGCAAGGGGGGGGGGGCTATTGCGTTCCCACCTTAAAATTCTAATAAAAAATAATTTTCATGGTTAAAATTTCAATTAAAAAAAATCATTTTCTTGAATTTTTTTTTCCTCAGGGGGCCCGGGCCTTTTAATCTCAAATCAATCTTTTTCACGACTCAGGATAGCTAATAAAAATATACGGTAATAAAAAAAAAACGTTTTTAAAAAAATGCTTTTATTTAAATCGAACTAAAAAGAGATAAATAATTTAATTCAATTGTTCTTGTTAAAATTGTTGAATATTTATAACTTAAAATAAAAGCGTGGGGCGCTTCGAAGTTATTCCGAGGCTATAGACAATTCCTTAAGCTATCAATGAGCGCCCCACGCTTTTATTTTAAGTTATAAATATTCAACAATTTTAACAAGAACAATTAAATTATTTATCTCTTTTTAGTTCGATTTAAATAAAAGCATTTTTTTTTATTATATTTTTATTTTAATCTTTTTAGTCTTTTTTATTATTATAGAGTATTAAGAAAGCGTGAGGCATCAAATAAAGTACCACATTAGTTTGATATATTTTGGTAAAACCCAACTGATGATTAGCGTCATCAAAAATGACCCTTAAATATGAAATTTCCCACCTCTAGCTCATCGGAAAGTCTTTTGAAATTAGATTAATACGCGAGAGGTTTCAAATAAAGTACCACATTAGTTTGGTATATTTTGGTAAGTAGCCCCGGGGCCCGTCAAGTCTGTCTGCGGCCCTGTCCACAATATAATATCTTAAATATTATATATAATTTCTTATTTATTAGTGTCCACATGTGCCTCTCGCTAGATGTCCCAATCTACCTCAATCATGTTTATAAACAAAATGAGGCTATACAAATAGCTAAAATAAACAATTACATCTGCATGTACCGAAATAGTAAGAATAAACAAGTCTACTTATCTCTAATATTTCAACTCTCTTAATTCAAACGTTCATATGAAAAATAATCGACCTCAAACGATTTCCGATTTTTTTACAACGCAGGACAAATATGATGTAGCAACGTGTAACTAGCTATGGCGTAGCTTGACGCTGTTAAAATTTTTCTATAATAAAATGGGCACTTAATGCACCCTAATGGTCAAAGAGTACAATCTAACTTTACATTTAGTAGCGCTAAAATACGAATGTCCCAATGTGCCTCGTGTCCCAATGTCCCGCCCTCTCCCCTACTGTTCTTCCCCCTGGCAATAAATTTGCTGCAATACCTGTCCAAGCTACCGGTAATACAGATTTTCCTTGAGATTTTAATAAATATATTAATGTTTTATATATATATGTTTTTCCACATCCTCCTGGAGCATCTATAAAAAATAATTTATCATTTATTTCATTGTTTACAGATGAAATAATTAGATCTACAATATTTTTTTGTTCATTATTTAATGAATCATAAAGCTTTTGTGCTTCCGAAGTAATATCAAAATTAATTTCTTCAACTAAATTAGTTTCTTCCATTATTACTTCAGGTAAGTCAAAATGTTTTAATGATTTTCCATATTGGTTGAGATACTTTTGTATTTTCATTGAGGCAAATTCCTCTGGATCTATATCATTATCAAACTCTAAATCTTCTATTAAAAATTCTTTATATTTATTCCACAAATCAAATGGATTTTTAGGTTGGCAAAATATTAAAATATATGAAAATAGGATTCTTAATTGATTAGGCATCCTGAGGGATGATGCCTCTTCTAAACATCTTTCCCATTCCGAATCATCTTCAAGGAGCCTCATTTCTCGAGCTGCTTCTCTATAACTTTCACATAATTTCCCATCAATAGTTCTTAAATCTTCGAACGATGTTGGTCCGGCTTTATGGAGTGTGTATAAGCGGCCTATTGTATTTCCTGCTCCCCTTTGTCTTTTTTTTCCATGTTTTATTTGAATTATTCCACACATAATGATTTGGAACATCTTTATATAAAATATTTCGTGTTTCAGGATCTATTTTATTAAGATCGAAAAATGCAGTTAATGTAGTTTTTTGATTTGCTTCTTTAGCTAAAGCCTGTTCTTCTTGACCTTGTGCAAAATAAATATTTTGTTCCAAACGCATTATTGAATGGGATTGTCCTTGAAGGGGATATTCAAATAAACGCCAACATGATTCCGGCGAACCTATATATCTTGTGTCTAAATAGGTAGTGATTTCGTTCCATTCTAAATGATTGCCCTGAATTTCTTGATTAATTTTTATAGTTGCACAATCATATCCTTTATACACATATTTAAATAAATATTTTACAGCCTTTACTGTGGAACACACTTCTACATTTATATGAGCATTATATTTTAAAGATAAATATGGATTATATGGTACGACCCACCTATTATCTAAAAAATATTTCGGCCTTGTTTTTTCAATTGAATAACATTTCCATTATTTTTTCTTTGATATAATGGATATCCTTGAACATTGGCTAGAGTTCTTTCACAAAATTGTTTTGGATAATTTTTTGAACATTTGCCCTCTTTCATACATGGAGATAAGGGATTAATATCTCCACAAGGTCCATGAATCATGCAAGATTGTATTATTTGATAAAGTCGAGGGTTTTCAGATTTATCCGGTATCTCTGCTTTAACGATTTTGTCAATGATATTTTCATCGCGTGGTTTGTTTTCGGAATCCAATATAAGAAGAATATGCACATGAGGTAATCCACGTTTTTGGAATTCTATTGCATATACATAGCCATCAACTTTTCCAAAAATTTGTTTTTTTAATAAATCTTCCAAAAAACTTTTTAATTTTAAATTGAAAACTCTCGCCACGATATCAGGACGATTTTCTGCCTTCTCCCAAGGTTTAATGTTATCAACTATTTCAATCCATTTCGGATTGCAAGTGAATGTTATGAATAAATCTGGCTTGGAAAATTTTTCCACAATTGCCATCGCGTCTTGAAATCGCTGCTGCATGTTTCTTGGACTACCTATAAAAGTTGATGGCAAAATAAAAAGTTTTCCAGGAGGAACTTCATGATCTGTAGTATTGTTAATATGGTCCATTAGCCCTTGATATTTTTCAACTCTAAGCTGCTTCTGGTTATTTCTAATATAATCAAGTCTTTGACTTTCTACCGTTATATAACTATCAACAATATTCTGTTGGAATAATTTCCCTGAACTGTGTATTAATGAAAATTCATCTCTAATTGCCAAGCGAAAGCTATAAAATTGAAGAGGGGTTACACGTTGACGACGAGTAGTTCTTCTTTCAACATTATGTTCTAAACCTAAATGCCATCCAAATTCTCCAAAAGGGAATAATAGTGGATACACCATTGGATCACGACATGGATCAGTGTTTTTAATTAATTTTAAACCCTCACTTTTCGAATGTACAATTAATTCTCTTCTGCTTGGGGGTTCACCACTTTCTCCCGAAAATATAACTGCAATATTTGAACATCGAGGCTCATTATACCTTCTTGAATCTTTGGAAGGATCGTTTGAAAAAAACATTGATACCCTGGGTATTTCACTCCCTTGTTGTCGAGCTTTATGAGCTTCCTGTTCTTCAACTTCTTTCATCAATTTAAAAGACTCCACAAACGGGTTAAATCTTTTAAGAACTTCTAAGAGTTCTCTTAAAAGTTCTTCATCCAACTTTCTGTTGCTGTTATTTTTTATTCTTTCTTTAATAGCTATCTCTGGATCTAAAAAGTATAAACTGGCATATTTATTAGATTTAGATAAGTCTGAATGAAGAGAACCTATATAATGGTGAATTTGGCCATGAATTCTAAAGCAAAATGGACCTTGACCTTTAGGAGGGGCAAGATTTGCACTCATTGAAGCAAAGGCTAAAGAGCTATTTAGATATCTAATTTGTTCTAGATATCTTTTTGTTTTTGCATTATTGTTAGTAATTAAGTTTTCGAGATATTCAGGAATTTTTGTCATTTCTAAAAGTACTTTCCCATTATGGCAACATGATAGTTTTTCTCCGCTAAAATGTAAACTTTGACAATGTGAACAAATATAATTTAACCCTCCTAAATTATGTTCACTAATGTCATTATCAGAATTTTTTGTAAGTCCATATAAATAACATTTTTAGGAGGCCTCCCCGGAGGAGCCATTTTTTTACTTTTTATTATTTAACTAGTCGCGAGCCCGCCTTCGGCGGGCTTTCTCTGCCTAGCCAGGGGGCTGCGCCCCTGGACCTCTTGCTCGCCTTCGGCGAGCAAGTTTATTCCTAATTTGGGATATTATATATGCAAGTATTAAGATGTTAAGGAAGGATCTTATATTCAAGCGAGGCGAGGGTACCGATTGGGAACAGCACAAAAGGGTCTGTTTATGACTGTTTAAAGGGTCAGTCACCTGCTTCCTCTCTTCGTTTTCCAACTGCTGCGTAGCCCCCACCCCCAGCCCATAGTCAGGTAGGAAGCTGGTCCACACAGCATAAAGGACGCTCTCTAATTTCTAGCCAACTTGTTGATTTTGTGTTCTCATATTGACGAAATTTGATTATAATTAATTTTCCAAAATATTTAAGAGATTCAAATTATTACTACGTTACTCCCTGGTCCATGTACTATATGTGTACTTAATTTCAAATGGATTCATTGGAAATTGTGGATTTCTATAGAACATATACATACATATTTACATACATACATACATTTTTCCCATTTCATTTTTATATATATAGATAGATAGATCAATATATAGATCGGTTTATGCGAAGACACTAAGGTTTTGCCAAGATTATGAAGTAAGAAATTAATTATAAAATAAAATTTAGATTAAACTCACCTTAATATAAATAAATAATTAGATTTAATATATTATTAATAATTAATAGATATCGGATTAGTAGAGCCTTACAAATTTAATTAGCAATCAGTGACATTCAATGATAATACAAAGAATACATGAATCTTTTCATTTCTAACATCGCCACACGGACAATTGCAAGGAATACTATTCTAATATGAAATTAATTATTATAATAAAATAAAAAATATTATATTTGTAAGAGCGAATATGAAATTTATTAAAAATATTAATAAGAGAGAATATAAAATTATTAAAGACAAATAAAAAAAAAAAAACATTCACTAATATATAGATTCTCTATACATTTCCTATGGGAGAAATCGTAACTTTAAAAATTAATAACTCAAAAAGTTATGGGAATTTCGGGATGAAAATAATTTTCCTGTAATCCCGAGAAGGTCCTCTTTATGTATAAAAAATTTCATTTCAAAATTCCAACGGGAAGTTGCCTAAATAGAGCGTGACAGACAGACGGACATTAGTGAATTATATATATAGATTATGATATAGCTTTGCCAAGGGGGCCCCTGATTGCATCGACGGCTAATCTTTAGAATAAAGTGCCAGGCCACCTAGAGGGCGCTGAGGTGATTCATTCGTGATTCTTTCGTTCTTCTTTTTATGATTCGTTCTCACTATTTCATTTTTATAAGAAGCCATTTAATATAAATCTCACTATTATATATAAATATAAATATAAATATTCATCTCCCCGGCCTCTAAGATATATAAAAAAATAATAAACAATTTTCGATAAAATTATTTTTTATATTTTCAACTCTATTTAATTAATTTCTTTACTTATCTCAATCAGAATAGGTCATGCGCAAGGTTTTTGTCATCTAAATTACAATGGGGAAAGAAAAACCCCAAAAAAGTAAGTAAAAATATATATTGAAGAACGAAAGAATCATGAATGTTGAGCTAATGTCTAAAGAGTGAACTAGTCAGTCAGTGCGAGGGCTGGCACTTTATTCTAAAGATTAACCGCATCGACTTCCCCCTCTTCGCTCACACCGTTTTTCTTAGCTTCGCCCCCCTGGACCCTCCAGCTGGCTCGGGCCCGTCTATGGCGGACCATCGCCTATTCTTTTTTTTTTAATTTAAAAAAAAACGCACTAATATCTTTAAAAGCGGTTGGCAGAAACTTTTGATTTTAATTTTAACGTATTACTCGGAAGTGAATTGATAAAATGTAAGTTTTTTTGTTTTAGTATCTGATGCAGAGGTGGCTATATAATTCGATATGTGTGCGTTTCGTCGATATTCCCCATAGACTACATGTTAAATTTCACTTTTTTAAAAATTATTTACACGATAATCCTGCCTCAGATCTGCGTCAAAATTTTATTTTATACGTATGTGATAGTGATTAATAACATTTAATCTAACAAAGTGCTTTAATGTCCGAACAACCTTAATTGCAAACGATCAGTAAACGAAAGTCTTGCAACAGCATCACAATGAATTCCTCTAAACTGAAATTTCATGACGATTTTATTTAAATAAAAAAAAAAATCCCATTTGATTGATTGATTGATTGATTGAATGCTAAGAAAAAATAAATAAATAAATGAAAGTATGTTTATTTAAACAGACATTAAATTGAAAGATTATTTATTTATATAAAAAAAGTAAATTTGATTTTCAATAAAGAATCTACTATCTGCGTCATCCGCTTTCGGGGGGCTTCGTGTTAAAAAAGAGGGCCTACTAGACAAATGCTACCAGAATATGTCAATTTGAGTAGTTGGGGGGGAGGGAGGGAGGGAGGGCGGGGGGGGGGGGGGGGCGGAAGTTGAGACAAATGAGTGCAGAAAAGAAAAGAAAAGATTTAAATTTTTCTCACTCTCTGATTAATTTGATCAAATTTGAAGTGGAAATCGAAGGATTTTTGAATGGAACAAACAAACACCTTAGAAAGGAAGGGATTTCTCTTTCTCCCTATCGATTTATCAAAACCTTTTTTTTTTATTCTTCTCTTTTCTATGGATGGATAAAAAGAAACATTCATCACAAAAACGAGAGAGATTCGGTCATTTTGATAAAACCTTTCCTTTATAATATATAAATAAATCTTTCTACTAGTTTTATAAATAAAACTAGCTGAATAGCCCGCCTCATCAGTATATAGTCTAGTAAAACATTATAAA
>JAKCPI010019366.1:0-15022 GCA_023213315.1 Euborellia annulipes | reverse complement strand
TATTACTGGATTATTTCATATCATCCTTGTTAAAGTTTTACCATTCATATGGCATATGTAGTGCCAACTTTTTTTTTTATTTAATGCAAACAAAATTAGATTTTCATTTGAAATAAAAAGGGATGGGGTCTAAATGGCCTTAGATGCCGAAAAAGACCTTAAAAAAAAAAAAAAAAAAAAAATAGATGATTTTGTTTAATACATATCACACAAATTTTAATTCGGTGGAAACTCTAATATATCTCGACACAAAAAATCTGGTGTGACAAAAGCACAGAACATTACTTTCGATTACCGAAGGTAAGAGTGTCTTGTCACACCAGATTTTTCGTGTCGAGATATATTAGGGTTTCCATTGATATATTAACATTCAAGATGTAAAAAATTTATAAACATTAGCAACCATTTCTCCTATCTTTCCTATGAAGAAATGCCTGACCCCACAATAGATATATATTCTACAACGGTTATCGTCAAAAATGCTTATATGGCCTGAGTTGCCGAAAAGACTGTATGAATGTGTGTGTGAATGAGAAAAAAAGTGTGAATGTTTTTATTTAAAAAAAAAAAAAAAAAAATCTTTCTATGAAGTACAAGAGTAAAGTGAGCTTTAACAATTTTCAGACCAAAATGAGAATATACATTTTAAAGGGAATCTAAAAAATAATTGATTTTTAATCCACAAAATCGTTCGAGCAAATTTTGAGAAAATCAAAAAAAAAAAAAAAAAAAATTGAAAAAAAGCACATCAGTAAAGCACTAATACTCTTGGCCTTTGCAAAATCTACGTATGTCACATCGCGGGGGTATAACTTAAATATAAAATTCAATCTCCTAGCTCTTTTCGTTCTTGAGATATTTTGTTCACAGACAGACGCCATGTCGCCACGAAAACCACTTTTTTCGATTCAGGGGACCTCAAAACGTATATATCCGTCAAGATCTCGACATCAAATTTTTTGACATGAATCCAATACTTCTCTCTCTATATATATTAACATATATAGAGGTAAGAGAAAAGGTAAAAAACATTTCAACTAATTTTCTTATGAGAAATTTCATGATTAAGTTTACAAAATCCAGTAGTTGAGATTTAATTAAAATTATCACCTAATTATAGATAGTTAAATAACACAAGGTTAAGTTTGAAAAGGAGTTTATTTTAGCTTATGCCTATTAAACATATTAGGTATACGCTAAAATAAAAACCTTTTCAAACTTAACCCTGTGTTATTTATTTATCTATAGTTATATAATAATTTAAATAAATTTAAGGATGTTTCAACTAGTGCCAACGGTGAATTCATGGGATTATATTAAAATATTTGAAAATTTAAATTTGTTAAAATCACTGAAATCGTCATCCAATAAATCTGTTATTATGTGTGTGTGTGTGTATGAGAGAGTAATTAAATAAGAAAAAAGAAAAACAATTTTATTTGTTAGTTTTCACTTTAACGCTATTTAAATAGGGTAATCAATTTTCCTGATGACTAAATCGGCATCTCTCTCTCTCTTAATTTTCAACCAATTTAATATTATATATGGATTAATTTCATTTTAGATTTCTTTTGTTTTGTTCATATCATCAATTGAATTCAAAAAAAGCCTACTATATGTTGAATATATTCATTGGAATGTGTATAAATGATTATGGCTTTTTTTTTTAATAAACATTTTATTCACACCAGAGTGGATATTTTTATAAAAATCAGGAAATAGCTTTTAAAGAAAAAGTTAAAATAAAGTGGATTCATACACCATCACCTTGCTAATGGTTAGCTATGTTTTACCTTATTAATACAAACTTGCCCTTGGGCTTGGTCTAGTTGGTAGCGCGCCTGGCTTTTATACCAAGTGTCGTGGGTTCGGTCCAAGACCAGTCCGATGTTTTATTTAAGCCAACATGACTAAATAAGATTGATAATTGCTGCAGCTTCTTTTTCGTCGCACAGATGTTCGTTGTAGTGAATAAAACAATTTAATTATTTCATTTTTATTTTTCAAACAGGCCAAATGAATGCATTTTTTCTCGACGATTCATCTTCAGGGCCAAAAATTATAATTACATTACATTCAATTTGACTTTTATATAAATTGTTTTATTCACTACACCGAACATCTGTGCATAGGGATGAAACGATACTTTTACTCGATACAGGTATCGGTCGCAAGGTATCGAGTACCTGCTCGGTATCGATTGAAAAGTATCGATACTTACTCGTATCGGTCAATTTTTTCGTACAATTAAAGATAAGCAAAACTTCGCAGCCAGGAGAAAAGAAAAAATCTTTTATTTGATTTCTATTTGCTGACGTTTCGGTCGCCAATTACGGCCTTCATCATCAGAGACCTCCGAGTAGCAAGTATAAGATAATATTTTTGTACATATCAAAGTAAAAATAAATTGTATATTTTTAATTGCAAGGAATATTAAATACCTAAGATCGTGTATAATTGACAATACTTGCCCTGATAAAGGTCGTGATTGGAGACCGAAACGTCGGTAAATAGGAAATTAAATAAAAGTTTTTTATTTAATCTCCTGGCTTCAAAGTCCCTGCGAATCTTGATTAAATCTCCACAGCCATAAAACATCAAGTTCTTGGTGAAAAAAAAAAAAACAATTACGACTAAGAAAAAATTTCACTTTTAGAGGTGCTACCCCAAAATAATAATTTTTCAAGATGTTTTCCTGTTGAACACTCAAATAATAAAAATTAAAATACAGTAGTACAAACCATTCCACTTATTTCTATTGTAAATAAGAACAAATGTACGTAAATGTTCTTCCTACCTAATTAATTATCGCATACGTGGACCGAGTATCGATACGAGTATTTTCGACCGATACCTACTTGGTACTCGATTCCAAAGTATCAATTCCAAAAGTACTTGGTATCGAAAGAAAAGTATCGAGAAGAAGAGAAGAATTTTTGGATAAAATTTATATATTTAGGAGTTAAGAACAATATCATTGAGTATTGTCATCCTTCTTACTAAAATTTCAGTCATATTTCGCTAATACATTGGAATAAGGATATCGTTATTAACGTTAACGTCATTATGGTAATTTAAAAAAAAAAAAAAAATTGAACATGAATTTTCATTTAATAATAATATTCAAAGAAATTGAATCGAATATGGCGATGTATCATTTGATATTATTATTATTATTATTATAGGCTCTAATCTAATGATATAGTGTTTTAAAATGAATTGAAATACAAGAACGAGAAAGGAATGATTTTTTTTTTTTAATTTAACGACAGGTAGCCTCAAGGTGTTTATTCATTTATTGCTTGTTCCTCTCAAACAACAACAACAACATTCTGATGGGATTTAGTTTATTAAAAAATTTAAATAAATATTTGTTAAAAAAAAAAAAATATAGATTTCCATTAATATCTTTTTTAGTTCTACACAAACTGGGTTTTTTTTTTAAGCAGTTATTCGAGGGGTTCCCTTATTTAAATGGCTACTATTTTAGCAACGTTGGATAATTTAATGCGACAAGCGTAATTCGATTATTTTTTTCCATAATCGTATACCCCTATTCACCGTTAAGGAATATATGCTTAGCTGCTTGAAGCTCTTCGATTAGTAGTTATTCATAGAACAAATTTTAGTCTTATCAGGGTGCAGGGTTCTAGATGACCAATAACGACATCCAATCATGGAGCCCGGATTGAATATTCTTCGACTTCTGGATGTATATCAAATACCAATCAAAACAACGAGAATTATTTTAAAAGTTTAAGGGGGAACGGGAGCGAAGTGGTTACGCATGTTTTTCCCGATAAGATGGCGTTGTGTGTCATTAAAAGTAAGCCCAAAAATCAAGTAATTCAAAAATTTGCCAAGAGATGTCAGAATGGTAGCTAATAATATTTAATGCATTTGGTTGATTTCTATTGTTCTTTTAACAATAAATACTTTATAAATGTTATTATATATTATGTATCTTTTATAAAAGCATAAAAATATATAAATATAGGCAATTAGGGGATCGGCTGTTAGACTAGCCTGCCATCTATTGCAAGAATGCTGAACTAATTTGACAGTTGATTTTTAAATAAATCATCTAAGCTTATTTTAAAAATTTCTCAATTAATATGTGATTAATAATAACAATAAATTCATTTTTAAATTTAAAAAAAAAATTAAAGATTATTGGGACCGATTGTTTTTTTGTATTTGCTTGATAACAAAAAAATTAATAACGATGATTTTTTAATAAGTCATTAAAAAAATTATAGCTCGACGTCCCAATAATCTCTTATGAATTTAATTCATTTAAAAAAAAAACCTCATGAAAAATTCCTTATAATAGTCTAGTTTTTTTTAAGGTACATTTAGACGTCGCTCCTGAACCCCCTTAACTAAATTATAACAAATTTTTCGATAGAAATAAAAAGAGAGAGGAATTAAGGCCTCTAGAAATGTACAAGCCAAAGAATGTCCTAAAGGAAGGAATTTTCACCACCCCCCACACTCTCCATTAGCAAACTTTGTCTCCCGGTAGTATGTGAACTAGAAGGGTGGGATGAGGGATCAGTTACAGCCAGGAAGAAGAATTTAAAGCAAGAAAGAGGAATTAATTAGTGAATGATCTGATCAGGGAGAGGAACGTTTTCTATTTATTCCTTTTCCTCCTTTCCCTAAAAGAATTTTTATTTTTTTATCTAATAAATAAATAGATCATCTTCTAATTATTGATATACTTTTCTTTTTACTTTCTCTTACCTCTATATATATGCAGGGGCGCCGGAACGAATTTGAATCAGGGGGGGGGGGCAAAAAATTTTTATTTAGAAAATTAAAATAATTTAATATGTTCAAATAGTATAAAACAAATCTACTATAAAGCTTTAAAAATTTTAAATAAAATCACAATTTTAATAAAATTAAAATTTTAAAAAATTTGCTAGTGATTTTATCAAAAAATTTTTTTAGGCTATATTTATACTAATTTAAGGAAATAAATATTTTTAATTTTCTTCTTTTAATTCAATATAAAATGTTTTTAGAAATTAGAAATACATTAGGGTCTATATAAAATATTTTGGAAAAAAATGAATTTCTTACTCTTTTAATTTTTTTTTTTAAAGATTTTATTTTTCAAAAGTAAAAATGTATCATTTTTAAAAATAAATGAAATAAAAGAAGACAATTGGCCCCTCTGCCCCCTCCTTCTAAGATGTCAATATGTTTTGACCAAATTTGAGTACCTATTTGTAAGTAAATTTAAAGAAAAAAAAAATGTTTACCCCCCCAAGAAAAAAATTTGCCCCCCCCCCCCCCCAAGAAAAAGTTGAAATGACGCTACTGGATTCCGTGACTTTTTTTTGACCTTTTTTTATGATGTTTTAATGACATTATAATAACTTGATGGATGAAAAAAATGAGATATCACAAAATCACATATAAAGGTAAATTTTTTTAATATACGCATGCTCGAAATGCGTGCGCATGCGTATTAAATTAAAAATATTGAGGTAAGAGATAGTTAGATTATTTTAAAAATAAGTCTTGTGATCGGTACGTCTTTATAGTGTGATATTTTGCACGTTTTAAAGACGTTACAAAAAAAGACGTTTTATTTGTTTTTTTAGTCATTTGACCAGTTATGACCAATTTCTGATGTCATTTTGACGAGGCTCTGCTAGCTGGGATTGGATTCATTTCAAATGTCGAAATTTTGATGGATATACACGTTTTGAGGTCCCCTGAATCCAAAAAAAAGTGGTTTTCGCTACATGCTCTGTCTGTCTGTCTGTGAACCAAATATCTCAAGAACGAAAAGAGCTGGGAGGTTGACATTTTATATTTAAGTTAGGTACCCTCCTGGCACGTAATAAGAAGATTTTGAACAAAAAAGAGTACTAGTACTTTACTGATGTATTTTTTTAGTTTTTTTTTTTTGATTTTCTCAAAATTCGCTCAAACGATTTTGATTAAAATTCAAAAATCAATTATTTTTTAGATGGTCTTTAAAATGTATATTCTCATTTTGCCATTGAAATCTTCTGAAGCACACTTTACTCTTGTGCTTCATAGAAAAGATAACATGGTAGCAAAATATAATTATTTTCCGATGTTTATAAATTTTACATCTGAATTCAAATGTACCGTACTGTCGGGAACTAAATATATCTCGACACAAAAAAAATCTGAAGTGTCAAGCACTCTTAACTTGTGTAATCGAAAGCTGTGTTCGTCACACCAGATTTTTAAATTGAATTTTTTTCTTCTTCATCAATCAATATCCTTATATGATTACACATTTAGGAGTAGATGCAGAACAAAATCAATTTCTATACCTTTACCTTTTTAAAAATAATAGATTTTTAATGGTGTTTAAAGTGTTTTTTTTTTTTTTTTTTTTTATTAACCAAAAACAAAGAATCTCAACTTAATTAATTTCTCTTGTTAGATTAGTTTTTTTTTTTTTTTCTAAGATGAGAAAGAGAAGGAGAATTAAATCTTTTTTTTTAAATATATAAAAAAACACTTTGCTCATTAGTTTTAGTATTCATTGAAAAAAAAAAGCGTTAATGACATTAATTATTTAACTAATAGGACAATTTAATTTAATTAATTTATTATATCTAATTATATATTCGTAATTATGGAATTGAAACATACGTACATAATAATAATAATGTTTCATTTCAAAATTAATGGGAAATAGAGCTTATGTCTAGACGAGAAATAATAAGATAGAAAATTTAATTTATTTTTCATAATTTAACTATTAAAAATCTGGTGTGACTGGTCGCACAGCACACAAGACATTTTTGTCTTTTTGTTAAGTTTACTTAGAAATGTATAAGATATTTCATATAAAATGTTTGTACAATTACAGTATCATTAAGAAAGATTAGTTTTAAAAAGTGTTATGTTTTTTTTGTCGCTCAGTGTATATGTTGGCAAAAAAATCCTGTGTGATAGCACATCAAAAACTTAGTAGATGAAGATAGGAGAAAGTTATGTGATATACCAAATACCAAAATTATATTTACCTGTATTCATGTCGGGCTAAATAGCGTACATATTTTTCTGGAGGGTCATCTTTGGCCCCATTTTGAAGAGAAACACTTCTCACAGTCATATGCGATACTTGAGTGGCCGGCATGGTGAACTCAACATAACAATATTCTGCTAATTGATCAGGAATCTGATCGTAAGAAGTAAGATTCATTCTGCAAACCAACGAATGTGTAGTATACGCTCCTTGACCTTCTTTCGGCAATCTGGCCATTCGCCATACGATTGATCGATGTTGATGTTCATATTTAGCTTGTCCACTAGTAACTTCCATTAATGATTGCTCTAATGTCTCAACTGCTCCTAAAAATCTCTCAATTCCTTTCACTTTTCCAGTTCTAAAAATGAAGAGGAAAAATTAATCAATTTTTGGTTGTAAAATATCTGAACAAGAAATAAAATTTAAGGCTCGTGGCTAATCGGATAAGTTGCGGATTACGAATCGCTATACAACTCGGGTACAAATCCCACTTGACGTGAAAATTCTCAAACATTGCCAATGTCTCCTCCGTCTCTCTGTAATTGAAGTTAATCTCTGTTAAGAGATGGGAAAATTAAAATTAAAAAAAAATTTAATTAACAGATTAGATATGATAATTAATTCTAAACAAAATTTTTTTTTTTGTTTTTTTGTAACTTTTTTAGTAAAAAAAAAATTTAGTTTTTATATTTTTCAAGTAAAACAAATTTTTTTTTTAAATTTTCATACTTAACTAATCGAAGCCGAACTATCAAGTCTATAGCCTACTCTATAAACAGACTTTAGAATTTAACATCATAAATTATGTGTTAAAAGTAAAGTACTAACACCAGCGTTAAAAAATGCTATTCTGAAAACCAAGTTTTAACAGCGACGTTAACATGTTGCTTGTATCTCAAAGCTGTTAAAATCATAATCTTACTTTTTGGTTAAAGGCGCTATTTTGATGTATTAAATACGGAGTTAAAATATTAAACGCACCCCCTAGACATGGCATTAATTTTTAACACTAATGACTAAATATTAACGCTTTGGCATTAAAGTTTTTTTATATATCTAACAAAGATGTGAGTGTTATTTATTGGGGAGGCCAAACATCCCCCCCCCCCCACTAAATAGCACTCACATCTTTTGGTGTAGAGGTTAGCGTGCTAACCTCGTATACCAAACATTGCGGGTTCGGACCCCAGGCAGTCCGATGATTTTATTTAAGCCATCTGGATACCATATGGCTTAAATAAGAATGCCTGGACCCCCAATACATGTATTAATTAATAACGGATATCGTAAATGTCTTATATGGCCTGAGTTGCCGAAAAGACAGTGTGAATGTGTGTATGAGTGTGAGTGTGAATGAGAAAAAAAGTGTGACTGTATAAAAAAAAAACACACATCTTTGTTAGATATATATCTCTATGACTTAGTTAAGTCCGAAAAATCGAGATGTTTTGAATACTAATATCTAATTCAAATATATAAATCTCGAAAATATTTAATTAAAGTTTTTGCTTATAGAATATCAATTTGAGACAAGCAGGTGTTAAAATGAATTAACACTGATTTCAGATGTTAAAAGCTAACGTTTTTGCTTAGAGAATAGATCAGTATGTGAGGTATTAATGGCTTTGAAGAATTTAAAATTATTTTCATACCGTCGATGTGTTGATTTAACTGATCCATAACGGAAATGTTTTTCCACCCGGAATAAATAAATCCAACATTCAGGTATTGGAAAACGAACCATAATATCTTCACAAGGTATTTGACCTAATTTTCGACTTGAATATCCGGGTATTAAAATATCAGCTTTTAGTTCGACTTTATTTCCTGTCACACACATAACTGCTTTAAGTTGAAATGGCAATTCTCGATTTTTTGGTGGCCGAATTCGAAATCGAAATAATTCTATATAGCAAGCATCGGGAGGCTTGAATCTGAAAAATAAAGAAAAAAATTATTATAAAAGTTTAAAAGAAGGCGCGCTACCAACTACACCAAGCCCGAGGGCGTTTGAAAAATCTTTATTATTAGTATGTTTGGGATCTCAAATAACTGGTTCCCGTTGAAAAGCTTCAATAAATTCCATTTTGAGTCCTTTAATTCATTATTAATAAAATTTTAAAATTGTTAATTTGCAATTATAAACTAAAAGTTCACTCAATGAATGGTACAAAACACAGAAAGGCTAGCGAGGAAAGACGAAAGTTCGGGATACCTTGTTCTCGTGCTTCGCATTCCTTTGACTTCTGTCAAAAAACCGCTTAAAGAGCGAAGCCGAGCTTATTTTTGTTTAAAATATATTTTTCAACTTACTTAATTACTCTAGTATTTTGGTATTCATCTTGTTGAACACAACTATGAAATTCGACATTTTCCAATCGAATCCATTCTTCAGTAATAACAGGAATGATATCATGCCTTCCGACGACTTCTTTTCCTTGCCTCCACATATCATTTATTCCAAGTTCAATGTCAGGCATTCCTAAATAAATGTTTATAAATGTATTGTGAATAATTAAGATTAATTGTTTATCAAGTTTAATCATGATAAATTACCTGCAAGGAAACCAAGGAAGAATAGTCTTACTCGAGCAATTTGTTTGTCGACATGACCAAAAGCATCCTGTTCAACATATAATTCATCAACGGCAGTGATTTGAACTTCCTCTGTCTTATAACTAAGTGCCCTATCTCTATGGGCTGGTATTCGAAAAAGAGCTTCCTCAACTAGAACACTGAGCTGTTTCATATCTTCGAAATTTTGAGATCCAAGTTTGAGCAATTGAGATACCTTAAAAAAAAGAATTAATTAAAAAAGAAAAATAATTTCTATTATTTTTCTAGCATTTACCTGTGGTGCGTGTTCCACTGGTAAACCGAGTTTTTTTAGATCACTGCCAAATTCTTTACATCCTTGGTAATCACCCTGAATAGCGTATGCAGCAAATTGGCTCAATTTATTTGTAATTCGTTCAGCTTTTGTAACTTGACCTGGTCGAACTCCTGGTCGTTCTTTATAAAATATATATTGTAATTTGACGGTGAAAATTTTTCCATAAGCGTCGAATTGTTGTGCGCCTGAATTAAAATAAAATAATTTATATAACTCTGATGGAACAGAGAAGTTAATTTATATATTTTTATTTTTAATTAATTAATTGTATAAAGATAAATCACAATAAATAAGAAATTTTATAAAAAATTTATATCACCCACGAATAGGGATACGGTATCGAAAAAAAGTATCGATACTTGTACTTGGTATCGTATCGAAAGGAAAGTATCGATACCAGAAAGTATCGGATGAAAAGTATCGATACCAATAGGTATCGAGTATTTTTGAAAGTATGAGTATTTTTCCTCTTTTTTAAGTTTTTTCGGCATCTTAGGCTCCTGACGTCGTTCAAAGGGCCCAACGGAAGATCAATGGGGTATACTGGTGTTTAAAAAAATCTTGAAAATTCAAAATAAGAGCCGTTTTAGAGCACATTTTCTATTAAAATTTTTTTTTCTCAATATATCTAAAACTGTGCCTGGTGGAAAAATTCTAACTACATATCTCAATTCACTATAAAAAAATGTACTAAATTCACTAATCAGATTTCTTGTGAAGAAAACCTTATCGACCAGTATTTTTATTAGTTTATATATTGGCCTTTCTATGTAATATTTGAGCACTTTTAGTAAATACAGTTTAGTTTACATTAATACAAAAAAAATTAAATTAGAAATTTAATGTTATTAAATGAAATGAGGGTTTTTATTAAAAAGTATCAAATTTTCCATTATTAATAAATAATTATTAGGAATATGATGGAATAAAGTCTATCCCACAAATATCGACCATCTGTTATATATTATATCAACTTACTATTTATATCAAGAGAAAAAAGAATATGCGATATTCTTTGGCAGAATCGCAATTAAAATATTTATATAACGTTTAAAGTCTGTCTATATGGCCTAAGATGCCGAAAAAAACTTAAAAAAAAAAATGATATTTGAATGAGTACTTTTCATTCGATACCGGCAATCAAGTACTCATATGAGTAAAGTATCGAAAGAAAAGTATCGAGTAAAAAAAGTACTAGTATCGAAACAAAAGTATCGATACCAGGAAGTATCGATACTTTTTTCGTATCCCTACCCACGAACCCGTGAAGAAAATCCAAATGTCTATATGACAATTTTTATGGATTTAAAATAAAGATTCAAGATGAGCGAGCTTGAGGTCAAAGGTTTTTTTTTTTTTTTTTTTTTTTTTTATAAAAAAAAATTAAAAAAGTACAT
The DNA here is from genome assembly GCA_023213315.1 of Euborellia annulipes. Lineage (NCBI taxonomy): Eukaryota > Metazoa > Arthropoda > Insecta > Dermaptera > Anisolabididae > Euborellia > Euborellia annulipes. The sequence goes on along the minus strand of JAKCPI010019366.1, from coordinate 3,702 downwards.
CAGTAAAGTATAATACTAGTATTCGAGTTTTCAAAAGACGAGATCAAATGTAATTTGTTTTATATACCGGAAATTAAAATTTGAAAGAAAACAATTAAGGCGAAATGAAAAGAAAAAAATTAAAAAAGTATACCAGTAAAGTATTAATACTAGTACTCGAAGTTTCCCAAAGATGAGTCCTAACGCAATTTGTTTTGTTTACAGGAAATAACATAATAGCTACTCACAAATGGTCCGCAAAAAAAAAAATTTATTAATTTGCGAGTATATTTTACATATAATATTATATGGTTCGAATGGGGGGGGGGGGGGCGCTAAAAAGGTATTGTGCCCCGGGCGCGAGTTAAGCTCGCTACGCCGCTGAAACAAACGTACAGTGAGGGACAATAATAAGTCCAACCATGCGTTTTCTACTTGAGATTATTTCCTTGTTTTTATAAAAGAAAATGAAAATCTTTATTGGAAATTTTCTAGTTTTGAACCAAGAAAGTTTCCATTAGAAAATATATAATATTTTTTTAAAAACAATGAAATAAACACAAGAAGAAAACTCATGGGTGGAATTAATATTGTCCTTCACTGTACATTGCTCGTTTAATAGCACAATACGATATAAGATTAGAATATTTTTTAAATTGAACTAATATAAAAACAAATTACTTACTGATATCAGAAATCGAATAACATGACTGGAGTGGCAATTCTTGAAAAGGATCCTTATCATCTTTTGTATTATACAAATGTAATACCATTGTGTCACCTTGATTAATTAATTTCACATAAACTTTCTTCCAGAAACGTTGTCCTGTAATTTTCTTTTTATTAGGATGTCTCAATTGCATTTCCCATCCATCGATTACAAGATTGACACGTGGGAAATCTTCCAACGGTTGTGAAACATCTTCATCGAAAAGTGGTGTGGGCGGGGTCTCTTGGGAGTCAGTCCTTTGAAGTTGTTCGCCTCCTCCTCCTATTACTCCACCTACTTCGGGCAAAGCTTCGACGCCGGTTGTTGCAACTGCAGCTATTTCGTGACTTTTGTCAAATGGATTAAATCGAGAAGAGGGGTCAGTAAATGCTGTCATCGGACTTTTTGGTGGAGGAGCCAAAGCTGGAACAGCTTCATGTTCGTTGTATAGTCCTGAACCATTTGCATCGTCTGATTTGGGTCTAGAAATGTTTTATTACAGTTTATATTAAAAAAGAGTTTTTTAATACAGTACAGAGTTAAGTAGATAATTACTTTATGAAAACAGTGAAGTCTTTATCCTCATCAGAATCAGCAGATGGTTGACGAGGCCTATGTTTAGGAGTCGCCTGAGCCGATGGTGGAGCTTTCATTGAGAGAAAAGCATCAAAAGAATCATCGTCCCCACCGAATCCAGTCATATTATCACCACTTGAGACCACATTTGCTCCCCAATCTTTGAAAATTAAAAAAAAATATTTCATATTAATTTAAATAAATATATTAAGGTGGAGTGGGAGTGGCCGTCTAAACGATATATTAAGGTGGAGTAGGAGTGGCCGTCTAAACGTTCTTTAATAAACTAGACTATTATAAGGAATTTTTCAATGCGTTTTTTTTTTAAATGAATTAAATTCATAAGGGATTATTGGGACAGAAAGTTATAATTTTTTTAATGGCTTAATAAAAAATTATTAAAAATAATTTTTTTGTAATCAAGCAAATGCAGAAAAAAATAACTGTCTCAATAATTTTTAATTTAAAAATGAATTTATTATTTTTATTATCACATATTAATTAAGAAAAATTTAAAAGCTTAGCTGATTTATTTAAAAATTAACCGTCAAATAGTTCAGCACTCTTGCAAAAGATGGCAGGCTAGTCTAGCAGTCGGATTTATCAGTTCCCCTATATTTATGCTTTTATAAATGATATATAATAATATATAATAACATTTATAAAGTATTAATTGTTAAAAGATCAATGAAAATCAAACAAATGCATTAGATTATTAGCTACCATTCTGGCATCTCTTGGCAAATTTTTGTAATAGATGTTTTGTTTTGTTTTTTTTGCTTACTTTTTAAGACAGATAACGCCATCTTATCGGCAAAAACATGCGTAATAGCTTTATTCCTACTCCGCCTTAATATAAGTATAAAAAATAATTACCTGCTGATCCTCCGGATCCTCCTCCTCCTCCTCCACTGCCAAATGGATCAAAAATATCACCTGTAGTATGATTGAGATCATCTTTAGCAGCGCTTTCAAATTTAGCAGCAAATGCGTCAAATTCATCTGATTTAATTTCTGATGTTTCATTTGTTCCAAAAGCTGAAGAAATATCTCCAAATATATTCGTTGATTCGACAGCCACTGGTTCATTAATACTTGTTGTCAAATCATTAAATGGCTGTGAAGTTTCTGTGGCAAAAGTATTTAATTCTTCGGTAAACGGATGAGTGCTAGAAATATCTGAATATGCTGGAGGTTCTGTTGTTTCCCAAGATATTTCTGAAGTAGTTAAACCCTGCGTTTCTTCAAAAACATTTTTATTTTCACCGTATTCTTGTTCTTCATTAGATAAAAAAGTTTGGGAAATATCTTCATTTGATGGCATTATACCAGAATCAGATTCAGCCGCGAGAGCTTCAACAACGGATTGACTTGAAGTGGATTTAGCGAATGGTTCTGTTAAGGCCTCATCTTGAGTACTTTGAGAAACTTCTTCGTTATTTAGCTCTTGGCTAGATTCTAACAATTGATTAGCTTCCTGTTCTATTACTTCCGTTTGAGTTGGAGGTGATTTAACATCGGTAAAATCAGCCATTGAATTTACCAATTCTCCAAAGGGAGTAATTACTTGAGCCTCTGATACAGGGGGGAGCCATCGTAGTAGTTTCAGTAGAAGTAACAGTGCTAACAAGTGATTCTGGTTCTGCATCCAAAAGGGAAGTTGGTTGAGGAGATACAGCCGGCTTTGCCTTTGCATTATATAGTCCAAGAATATCACTAGTGGTAACTTTTTCTGGTTTCTTAGCTGGTCCTGATGAAAATATATCAAATAAATCATCTTCATTAGAAGTTGTTGAAATTGGATTTGAAACTGGAGGTGCTGGACGAGCAGGGGGTGGAGGAGGTCTTGAAGGCCGAGAAGGTGGAGGTGGAGCTGGAGCTGGAGCTGAAGCTGGAGCTGGAGGAGGAGGTGAAGGCTTAGTGACTTCGTCCTCTTCCATCTCTCCAAATAAGTTAATATCTGATTGTCCGGGAAAAGCTGGTGTTTCTCCTCCCATGAGATCAGGTGTAGGACTAGGGGCTATGTAGATCTCTAATAGGAGTTGGAGATGGAGTTCTAGTAGCTTGGAGACGATCTAAGAGACTAGAAGAAGTTGCTTCCATTGCTCCAGTAACACTAAGAATAAGATCTTTAGTTTCTTTGGAAGGAGGATTCGGGCGTGGAGGAGGAGGGTCTCATGGGAGCAGGTGGCGGAGGTCTACTCGGTTTAGAAATTTTCAAAATTTCAGAAGGTTCTTGACTATATTGTTCTGTTTCATTTTGAATTGTTTCTTCTGATTTTCCAAAAATATCTTGAGGTGTCATTGTTTCTTGTTGAAATATATTTGTAAAAATCATTTGTCTTTGTTTCTGAACTGGAAGTAAAAAAATCAACAGGCTCTGTATAATCTGAAGTTGAAAAATCTGCAAAAGGATTAGTAGAAGTTTGGGGCACTGT
>JAKCPI010019365.1:0-21083 GCA_023213315.1 Euborellia annulipes | reverse complement strand
AAAAAAATTTCGACATTTTTGTCTTTTTGTTAAATTTACTTAGAAATGTATAAGATATTTCATATAAAATGTTTGTACAATTACAGTATCATTAAGAAAGATTAGTTTTAAAAAGTGTTATGTTTTTTTTGTCGCTCAGTGTATATGTTGGCAAAAAAATCCTGTGTGATAGCACATCAAAAACTTAGTAGATGAAGATAGGAGAAAGTTATGTGATATACCAAATACCAAAATTATATTTACCTGTATTCATGTCGGGCTAAATAGCGTACATATTTTTCTGGAGGGTCATCTTTGGCCCCATTTTGAAGAGAAACACTTCTCACAGTCATATGCGATACTTGAGTGGCCGGCATGGTGAACTCAACATAACAATATTCTGCTAATTGATCAGGAATCTGATCGTAAGAAGTAAGATTCATTCTGCAAACCAACGAATGTGTAGTATACGCTCCTTGACCTTCTTTCGGCAATCTGGCCATTCGCCATACGATTGATCGATGTTGATGTTCATATTTAGCTTGTCCACTAGTAACTTCCATTAATGATTGCTCTAATGTCTCAACTGCTCCTAAAAATCTCTCAATTCCTTTCACTTTTCCAGTTCTAAAAATGAAGAGGAAAAATTAATCAATTTTTGGTTGTAAAATATCTGAACAAGAAATAAAATTTAAGGCTCGTGGCTAATCGGATAAGTTGCGGATTACGAATCGCTATACAACTCGGGTACAAATCCCACTTGACGTGAAAATTCTCAAACATTGCCAATGTCTCCTCCGTCTCTCTGTAATTGAAGTTAATCTCTGTTAAGAGATGGGAAAATTAAAATTAAAAAAAAATTTAATTAACAGATTAGATATGATAATTAATTCTAAACAAAATTTTTTTTTGTTTTTTTGTAACTTTTTTAGTAAAAAAAAAATTTAGTTTTTATATTTTTCAAGTAAAACAAATTTTTTTTTTTAAATTTTCATACTTAACTAATCGAAGCCGAACTATCAAGTCTATAGCCTACTCTATAAACAGACTTTAGAATTTAACATCATAAATTATGTGTTAAAAAGTAAAGTACTAACACCAGCGTTAAAAAATGCTATTCTGTAAACCAAGTTTTAACAGCGACGTTAACATGTTGCTTGTATCTCAAAGCTGTTAAAATCATAATCTTACTTTTTGGTTAAAGGCGCTATTTTGATGTATTAAATACGGAGTTAAAATATTAAACGCACCCCCTAGACATGGCATTAATTTTTAACACTAATGACTAAATATTAACGCTTTGGCATTAAAGTTTTTTTATATATCTAACAAAGATGTGAGTGTTATTTATTGGGGAGGCCAAACATCCCCCCACCACTAAATAGCACTCACATCTTTTGGTGTAGAGGTTAGCGTGCTAACCTCGTATACCAAACATCGCGGGTTCGGACCCCAGGCAGTCCGATGATTTTATTTAAGCCATCTGGATACCATATGGCTTAAATAAGAATGCCTGGACCCCCAATACATGTATTAATTAATAACGGATATCGTAAATGTCTTATATGGCCTGAGTTGCCGAAAAGACAGTGTGAATGTGTGTATGAGTGTGAGTGTGAATGAGAAAAAAGTGTGACTGTATAAAAAAAAAAACACACATCTTTGTTAGATATATATCTCTATGACTTAGTTAAGTCCGAAAAATCGAGATGTTTTGAATACTAATATCTAATTCAAATATATAAATCTCGAAAATATTTAATTAAAGTTTTTGCTTATAGAATATCAATTTGAGACAAGCAGGTGTTAAAATGAATTAACACTGATTTCAGATGTTAAAAGCTAACGTTTTTGCTTAGAGAATAGATCAGTATGTGAGGTATTAATGGCTTTGAAGAATTTAAAATTATTTTCATACCGTCGATGTGTTGATTTAACTGATCCATAACGGAAATGTTTTTCCACCCGGAATAAATAAATCCAACATTCAGGTATTGGAAAACGAACCATAATATCTTCACAAGGTATTTGACCTAATTTTCGACTTGAATATCCGGGTATTAAAATATCAGCTTTTAGTTCGACTTTATTTCCTGTCACACACATAACTGCTTTAAGTTGAAATGGCAATTCTCGATTTTTTGGTGGCCGAATTCGAAATCGAAATAATTCTATATAGCAAGCATCGGGAGGCTTGAATCTGAAAAATAAAGAAAAAATTATTATAAAAGTTTAAAAGAAGGCGCGCTACCAACTACACCAAGCCCGAGGGCGTTTGAAAAATCTTTATTATTAGTATGTTTGGGATCTCAAATAACTGGTTCCCGTTGAAAAGCTTCAATAAATTCCATTTTGAGTCCTTTAATTCATTATTAATAAAATTTTAAAATTGTTAATTTGCAATTATAAACTAAAAGTTCACTCAATGAATGGTACAAAACACAGAAAGGCTAGCGAGGAAAGACGAAAGGGCTTCGGGATACCTTGTTCTCGTGCTTCGCATTCCTTTGACTTCTGTCAAAAAACCGCTTAAAGAGCGAAGCCGAGGCTTATTTTTGTTTAAAATATATTTTTCAACTTACTTAATTACTCTAGTATTTTGGTATTCATCTTGTTGAACACAACTATGAAATTCGACATTTTCCAATCGAATCCATTCTTCAGTAATAACAGGAATGATATCATGCCTTCCGACGACTTCTTTTCCTTGCCTCCACATATCATTTATTCCAAGTTCAATGTCAGGCATTCCTAAATAAATGTTTATAAATGGATTGTGAATAATTAAGATTAATTGTTTATCAAGTTTAATCATGATAAATTACCTGCAAGGGAAACCAAGGAAGAATAGTCTTACTCGAGCAATTTGTTTGTCAACATGACCAAAAAGCATCCTGTTCAACATATAATTCATCAACGGCAGTGATTTGAACTTCCTCTGTCTTATAACTAAGTGCCCTATCTCTATGGGCTGGTATTCGAAAAAGAGCTTCCTCAACTAGAACACTAAGCTGTTTCATATCTTCGAAATTTTGAGATCCAAGTTTGAGCAATTGAGATACCTTAAAAAAAAGAATTAATTAAAAAAGAAAAATAATTTCTATTATTTTTCTAGCATTTACCTGTGGTGCGTGTTCCACTGGTAAACCGAGTTTTTTAGATCACTGCCAAATTCTTTACATCCTTGGTAATCACCCTGAATAGCGTATGCAGCAAATTGGCTCAATTTATTTGTAATTCGTTCAGCTTTTGTAACTTGACCTGGTCGAACTCCTGGTCGTTCTTTATAAAATATATATTGTAATTTGACGGTGAATATTTTTCCATAAGCGTCGAATTGTTGTGCGCCTGAATTAGAATAAAATAATTTATATAACTCTGATGGAACAGACAAGTTAATTTATATAAATTTCTTTTTAATTAATTAATTGTATAAAGATAAATCACATTAATAAATAAGAAATTTTATAAAAAATTTATATCACCCACGAACCCGTGAAGAAAATCCACATGTCTATATGACAATTTTTATGGATTTAAAATAAAGATCCGAGATGAGCGAGCTTGAGGTCAAAGGTTTTTTTTTTTTTTTTTTTTTTTTATAAAAAAAATTAAAAAAGTACATCAGTAAAGTATAATACTAGTATTCGAGTTTTCAAAAGACGAGATCAAATGTAATTTGTTTTATATACCGGAAATTAAAATTTGAAAGAAAACAATTAAGGCGAAATGAAAAGAAAAAAATTAAAAAAGTATACCAGTAAAGTATTAATACTAGTACTCGAAGTTTCCCAAAGATGAGTCCTAACGCAATTTGTTTTGTTTACAGGAAATAACATAATAGCTACTCACAAATGGTCCGCAAAAAAAAAAAATTTATTAATTTGCGAGTATATTTTACATATAATATTATATGGTTCGAATGGGGGGGGGGGGGGCGCTAAAAGGTATTGTGCCCCGGGCGCGAGTTAAGCTCGCTACGCCGCTGAAACAAACGTACAGTGAGGGACAATAATAAGTCCAACCCATGCGTTTTCTACTTGAGATTATTTCCTTGTTTTTATAAAAGAAAATGAAAATCTTTATTGGAAATTTTCTAGTTTTGAACCAAGAAAGTTTCCATTAGAAAATATATAATATTTTTTTAAAAACAATGAAATAAACACAAGAAGAAAACTCATGGGTGGAATTAATATTGTCCTTCACTGTACATTGCTCGTTTAATAGCACAATACGATATAAGATTAGAATATTTTTTAAATTGAACTAATATAAAAACAAATTACTTACTGATATCAGAAATCGAATAACATGACTGGAGTGGCAATTCTTGAAAAGGATCCTTATCATCTTTTGTATTATACAAATGTAATACCATTGTGTCACCTTGATTAATTAATTTCACATAAACTTTCTTCCAGAAACGTTGTCCTGTAATTTTCTTTTTATTAGGATGTCTCAATTGCATTTCCCATCCATCGATTACAAGATTGACACGTGGGAAATCTTCCAACGGTTGTGAAACATCTTCATCGAAAAGTGGTGTGGGCGGGGTCTCTTGGGAGTCAGTCCTTTGAAGTTGTTCGCCTCCTCCTCCTATTACTCCACCTACTTCGGGCAAAGCTTCGACGCCGGTTGTTGCAACTGCAGCTATTTCGTGACTTTTGTCAAATGGATTAAATCGAGAAGAGGGGTCAGTAAATGCTGTCATCGGACTTTTTGGTGGAGGAGCCAAAGCTGGAACAGCTTCATGTTCGTTGTATAGTCCTGAACCATTTGCATCGTCTGATTTGGGTCTAGAAATGTTTTATTACAGTTTATATTAAAATGATGACAAGAGTTTTTTAATACAGTACAGAGTTAAGTAGATAATTACTTTATGAAAACAGTGAAGTCTTTATCCTCATCAGAATCAGCAGATGGTTGACGAGGCCTATGTTTAGGAGTCGCCTGAGCCGATGGTGGAGCTTTCATTGAGAGAAAAGCATCAAAAGAATCATCGTCCCCACCGAATCCAGTCATATTATCACCACTTGAGGCCACATTTGCTCCCCAATCTTTGAAAATTAAAAAAAAATATTTCATATTAATTTAAATAAATATATTAAGGTGGAGTGGGAGTGGCCGTCTAAACGATATATTAAGGTGGAGTAGGAGTGGCCGTCTAAACGTTCTTTAAAAAACTAGACTATTATAAGGAATTTTTCAATGCGTTTTTTTTTTAAATGAATTAAATTCATAAGGGATTATTGGGACAGAAAGTTATAATTTTTTTAATGGCTTAATAAAAAATTATTAAAAATAATTTTTTTGTAATCAAGCAAATGCAGAAAAAAATAACTGTCTCAATAATTTTTAATTTAAAAATGAATTTATTATTTTTATTATCACATATTAATTAAGAAAAATTTAAAAGCTTAGCTGATTTATTTAAAAATTAACCGTCAAATAGTTCAGCACTCTTGCAAAAGATGGCAGGCTAGTCTAGCAGTCGGATTTATCAGTTCCCCTATATTTATGCTTTTATAAATGATATATAATAATATATAATAACATTTATAAAGTATTAATTGTTAAAAGATCAATGAAAATCAAACAAATGCATTAGATTATTAGCTACCATTCTGGCATCTCTTGGCAAATTTTTGTAATAGATGTTTTGTTTTTGTTTTTTTTGCTTACTTTTTAAGACAGATAACGCCATCTTATCGGCAAAAACATGCGTAATAGCTTTATTCCTACTCCGCCTTAATATAAGTATAAAAAAATAATTACCTGCTGATCCTCCGGATCCTCCTCCTCCTCCTCCACTGCCAAATGGATCAAAAATATCACCTGTAGTATGATTGAGATCATCTTTAGCAGCGCTTTCAAATTTAGCAGCAAATGCGTCAAATTCATCTGATTTAATTTCTGATGTTTCATTTGTTCCAAAAGCTGAAGAAATATCTCCAAATATATTCGTTGATTCGACAGCCACTGGTTCATTAATACTTGTTGTCAAATCATTAAATGGCTGTGAAGTTTCTGTGGCAAAAGTATTTAATTCTTCGGTAAACGGATGAGTGCTAGAAATATCTGAATATGCTGGAGGTTCTGTTGTTTCCCAAGATATTTCTGAAGTAGTTAAACCCTGCGTTTCTTCAAAAACATTTTTATTTTCACCGTATTCTTGTTCTTCATTAGATAAAAAAGTTTGGGAAATATCTTCATTTGATGGCATTATACCAGAATCAGATTCAGCCGCGAGAGCTTCAACAACGGATTGACTTGAAGTGGATTTAGCGAATGGTTCTGTTAAGGCCTCATCTTGAGTACTTTGAGAAACTTCTTCGTTATTTAGCTCTTGGCTAGATTCTAACAATTGATTAGCTTCCTGTTCTATTACTTCCGTTTGAGTTGGAGGTGATTTAACATCGGTAAAATCAGCCATTGAATTTACCAATTCTCCAAAGGGAGTAATTACTTGAGCCTCTGATACAGGGGGAGCCATCGTAGTAGTTTCAGTAGAAGTAACAGTGCTAACAAGTGATTCTGGTTCTGCATCCAAAAGGGAAGTTGGTTGAGGAGATACAGCCGGCTTTGCCTTTGCATTATATAGTCCAAGAATATCACTAGTGGTAACTTTTTCTGGTTTCTTAGCTGGTCCTGATGAAAATATATCAAATAAATCATCTTCATTAGAAGTTGTTGAAATTGGATTTGAAACTGGAGGTGCTGGACGAGCAGGGGGTGGAGGAGGTCTTGAAGGCCGAGAAGGTGGAGGTGGAGCTGGAGCTGGAGCTGAAGCTGGAGCTGGAGGAGGAGGTGAAGGCTTAGTGACTTCGTCCTCTTCCATCTCTCCAAATAAGTTAATATCTGATTGTCCGGGAAAAGCTGGTGTTTCTCCTCCCATGAGATCAGGTGTAGGACTAGGGCTATGTAGATCTCTAATAGGAGTTGGAGATGGAGTTCTAGTAGCTTGGAGACGATCTAAGAGACTAGAAGAAGTTGCTTCCATTGCTCCAGTAACACTAAGAATAAGATCTTTAGTTTCTTTGGAAGGAGGATTCGGGCGTGGAGGAGGAGGTCTCATGGGAGCAGGTGGCGGAGGTCTACTCGGTTTAGAAATTTTCAAAATTTCAGAAGGTTCTTGACTATATTGTTCTGTTTCATTTTGAATTGTTTCTTCTGATTTTCCAAAAATATCTTGAGGTGTCATTGTTTCTTGTTGAAATATATTTGTAAAATCATTTGTCTTTGTTTCTGAACTGGAAGTAAAAAAATCAACAGGCTCTGTATAATCTGAAGTTGAAAAATCTGCAAAAGGATTAGTAGAAGTTTGGGGCACTGTAGCTGTAGAAGAATCCTCAAAGGCCATTGAACTTAAAAATGGATTTTCTCCTCCACCTCCTCCATTAGTTGGCTCCGACATTGAAAAATCCATTCCAGAAAGGAATGGATTTGAACTAACTGCAGTTTCTGCTTCATAATTGAGATCTTCCATTAAAAATGGATTTGCCGCCATGATGTAAATTATTAACCAATTAATTCAGATTCAAGAAGTTTTAACTCTGTTTTTCCAGGTAATATATTTGCTGCAATAGAAGTATCAAAAGGATCGTCAAATTCAATTTCTTCGGGTGAATCTACGGTAGGAGCACAAGGAGTTAGAGGTTTTACTCCTGGATCGTTTTCTGGAAGATTAAGTAAATCAGGAGGTGTGCTAATCACCGGTTCAGTTGATGTTTTTGAAGGACTTCTAGGGTTGAAATCTTGATCAGTATAACTTCTAGTTAAACCTTGTGTAAGTTTATCAGCAGAAAATAATTCAGATTCTAAAATTTTAAGTTCAGCTTTTCCTGGAAGAAGATTGGCAGCGATTGAAGTATCAAAAGGGTCAATATCCAAATCCTGTTCCTTTTCAATTGCTGGAGTTAATGGCTTTACCGTAGGTTTATTTTCTTGATCGTCTTCTGCTAAAAGATCTGTTGGTTGAGGAATAGTAGGAAGTGAAGGCGCTAATATTACTCGCTTTAAAGGAAGAGAAGTAGGGGGTTTCCGTCGATCTCCTGAGATGTCCGAAAATCGCCGATCTGATGAAATTACCTAAAAAATATTTTATTATATAATTTATAAAAATATGATCATTGATATGAAAACAAAGTTTTTAAATCGTTTGAACTTACTGGAGGGTGTAAAATTTCCTGATCGTCGTTGTCACCTCTAGGGTTAAAGTCCTGATCACTTAAACTAGGTTTGATATTACTGGTAGGGTATTGATGTGAATCAATTAATTCTGATTCTAATATTTTGATCTCTTCTTTTCCAGGAGGAACTTGTGCGACGAATGATGTGTCAAATGGATCAGATTCTTCTAATTCATTCGGGGCAGTAGAAGATACGTCTTCAAAAAATGAATGTTTTGGATAATATGGGGTTAAAGGTTTTGAAGAAAGCGAAGAAACCACGTCAGAACCTGTTTTAAGACAATATTTATCATATTTTAGCTTTAAATTTGATTTTTTATTTTGAGAATAATATAATACTTTACCTAGTAGATCAGGTTTCGCAGGAGGAGAAGGCAGATCAAAAGAAACAGTCTTTACAGGTTGTTGGATTTCAGAAGCCCTCGGATCAAAATCTTCGTCTTCAAGATCGTTAATAGAAGGGGGAGTTTGTTTGCTTGCGTCAGTAAGTAATTCTTGTTCGAGATATTTAAGTTCTGCTTTTCCAGGTGCAGTAAGAACGTCAACAACGGATGTGTCAAAAGGATCAACTTCTACCTCGTTTTCGGGAGATGAAGTAGAAGGTTCAGCAGCAGGTGCGATTGGTTCAGTGCAGATTTTAGATAAATCAGTAGTACTTCCACCCAATAAATCACGGTGACTAGGTTTCAGGGTATGTAAACAAGCTTCGTCTTCGTTCTAAATTAAAAATAAATAAAAAATTGATTAATAAAATAAAATAAAATAAATTTCTCAGAAATATCGCTTAATATTATTCGGCAGTACATTGAAAATAATTGTCATCTCTGAGAAATTTTTTGTTAAAATAAAGTATTGGCATTAAACAATAAAAAAGTTTTGGCTATTATTTTCGACTAAAAAAAATAAGATCATATTAAGTCGTTTATTCAGTGGATGATCCGTTGATTCCAACAATATCAGTTTATTTACTTATTTTGTAAGATACGTACTGGTTGCAATTCTCCTGCGGGATCGGTTATATGAATACTAACGACGGCTTGGGCAGTCACTGGAGAAGAAACTTCTTCTTCTCCTTCTCTGGGATTGAAATCAAAACTGTCGTTGTTGGATAAGATTCGTGCTTCATTTAATTCCAAATCAGAGCCTCCTAAAATCTCATTTTCAATTAAGCGTAGTTCAACCTAAAAGAAAAATAAAATAATCAATACAGACTATACCGGTATACAGTGGCGTCATTTCAACTTTTTCTCGGGAGGGCAAATTTTTTCTTGAAGGGGGGCAAACATTTTTTTTCTTAAAATTTACTTACAAATGGGTACTCAAATTTGGCCAAAACATATTTAATTTAATTAATTCGTTAATTTTGTACAGTTTGTATACTCGTAGATGTATTTTGCAATATTTTATTTAGAATAATATAAAATTTTATAAAAATCAGAGGAAATGCCCCCTGACCCCCCCCCCCCCAAATGACGCCTATGACTATATATTTAAAAGAATCGTTGAAATATGAAAAATTTTTAATTAAGCTTAATATAAATCCATCTCTTAAATATATTTTGTAAAAATGTTTGAATTTTATTTGTTAAAAATATTTTTGCTTTATATTTCCAAAACATTAATGAAATATTTTTATATTACCTTTCCAGGAAGAATATTATCTGCGAATGTTGTATCAAATGGATCAGGTCCTATATCCTCTGCAATTTCCCGGAGTGCAGCTTCGTCAAAAGTTTCAACTGCAGTGGAAGTCTTTTTTTCGTCAAAAGCACTCCAATCTTCTAAAACTTGAGCAACGTCTGGCGTTGGTGGGGCTGTGATACGAACAGTAGTTCCCTAAATAATAACAAAACAGAATTGAATTTTTTTTTTTTTTTCAATTTTTGAACAAAATAATTTTTAAAAAGATTATTACCTCGCTACCCTTTTTATTTGCTGATTCAAGAGCAAGTTGTGCAAATTCGTCGTCGTCTTCTTCTTGTTCTTGTTTTTCAATAGGAATCTGTATAGGAAGTGGTGGTCTTGGTGGAGGGCCTGGTGCAGTTTTTGTGTCGGTAGTGAGAACGTCAAATTCTTGTACGAGAGTATCAAGTGATAAAGGATCTTCGTCAAGAAGTGATGCAGGAGCAGCTTCTGGGCTAGGAACTGCAGAAACAGTTGTGGGTTGCCCTTCGTCCCCTTGATCAAAACTTCCAATTAATAGATCTTTAACTCCGGGTCTAGGACGTCGGCGTGCTGAATTTAAAGGAGGTTTCCGCGGAGAACCAGTAGACTCTGATTTACCACTAAGAACGTCTACAGCACCTCCTAGATAAAGTAAAATTAATTGTTGTAGGTTTTTAATATTATAAATATGAATAACTAAAGATAGATCACCACCTAAATTAAAAAGTTGTTTTTTCTTATCTTGTTCAGCTTGTTTACATATATTTTCAACTTTTGATGTGTCGAATGGATCAAATCCGTTGTCTTGAGTTCCAAGCTCGTCTTCTGGACTGTCAGGAATATAAGCTAGTTTAACTACTCCACTTGTTACAACATCTACATAAGATGTATCAAAGATATCTTCTACTTCTTCCTCTTCTTCTTCAACTTCAAATGCCTATAGGAAATTATTATTAAATTTTTTATTAAATTCTCTTTTTATCTTAAACAAAACTTAACTATCTTAAACAAAATTTATCAATAAAGTTGATAACATTGTTTAAAAAAAAAAAAAAACTAATTTTTATGATTTGATTGATTTTTTTAAATTTAGTTAAAAAGTCTAATTTTTATATAACTAACAACAATTTAAGAATCTAAGCTTTAAAAATAGTTACTGAAGGGTAGTTTCCCACTAGTAATCAATTAGATAGCACAACATAAAAAATAAATTTTAATTAGCAAATATTTTTATTTTAGTTGTTTTTGATGGCTGGATATTATGATATGTGGATGTATTATATGATTAATTAACAACTTACGTCCTCTTGGTCAAATGCTCCTATATGTTCTTCGTCACCAGAAACGTTGGCCGAAGAGGCTGCTGCTTTTCTTTGATTCTGCTGTTCTTCAAAATCTACCCATTCAGCAGAAGTCTTTTGTGGTTGAACAGCTGCTTCAGCTTCGGCCTTCAAAAAAATGAAAGAGAAAAATCTTATTATTGATAAGATTGTTACCCAACAACAATAAAAACCTAACCTTAATTTATACTAAATTTTGTTTGGAATGCAATTTTTAATTTTCTATTTCCTTAGAAAATAAAATGAAATATGTAATTGAATCTATTAATCCCGGAGAAGATAAAATAAATAATAAATTAAGTACTGAGTGAGTATCTCATAATAATATATTAATATGTAATTATTATTACAAGATTGATTGCCTAGTAATAAAATAATAATCTGTGATTTAAATGAAAATATTGTTTTTAACTTTTTTTTTAAATAATTAGATTTCAACATTTTAAATTAATTAGATTTTAACTCTATTAATCAATTTTGCTATATGTCAATCATAGAGAAAGATGGCCATTTAGAAATGAACTAGTTCAAAAGAACACTGGAATCATAAAACTGAACTAGTTCAAAAAAAGGAGTCTCCAGTGAAATATTGACCAAACAAATAAAATTTAATTGAAAAAGTCTAAAGTAAACTTCACTACTTAATTTTATTTATATAAAATGATTAAATGGATTGGAAGAGAGAAGTACGTGTGCAGCAAATAAAGAGAGCCTTTGGATGCCAAATGCCGAAAAGGAGAGGTTTCGAACAAAATTTTATTCGTCCATCTTCAGTCCTTGTAGGCTTATAAACTAATTAGGCACAAAGTTGTCATTGTTGTTGCGGCACAAATTGTGCACAAGTATATTTTTTTTTATAAAAACAGGCGAGTGTTTAATGTACTTGCTCTCTTCCATTCCATAACATCACATCATGGGGGTAACTAGAGAATTTGGTTGGGGGGGGGGCATGGGACCAGCCATCCTCGCTGAGGGGCCACGAGCCTTCTGGGGGGGGGGGGAGCATGCCCCCCCCGGCACCCCCTAGTTACGCACATGCATAACATCAACAGCAACTTCTCTTCAGCTTAAAATGAAATTAATATTTGTCTCTAACCTTTTTTCTTTGGAAGAAGCTAGTAGACTTGATACGATCAAGATCGCCCTGGGTCTTTTTGAGGATAGAGTCGACACCCTGGGTTAGTGCGTTAAAGCGAGACCACTCCTCGTTATCGGCGTGAGTGGTGGGTGCCGGTGTTTCACCGGAAGCACCCTCCTGGTGCTCGCGTCGATATCTTTCAAGTTCTGCCGCGTCGAAGAGCTCCTCCTCTTTTCCTTTTTTTTCCCCTTTTTCTTCTTCTTCAGCCCTTTAGTTATCTTGTGCATATTCCTCCTCCAACTCGAATCCCGATCTATAAAAAATTTTTTTCAAATTATTACTTTTGAACTCATTTCCAATTCCTATTTCCTGGACCTTAGCGCTGAAAAAAGAGGTCTAGTTCAAAGTTTCCCAACCTTTTGAAGTTCACGGCACCCTTGAGAACATGGGCGTCCGCAGGGGGGGGGCAATTAGGCACTTGCCCTCCCCCCCTGGAAAATTAAAATGATACAAAAAAATGTATAAAACAAAAAAAAATCTGGTGTGACTGGCGCACAGCACACAACTTTCTCTTACCTTCGGTAATCGAAAGTTGTGTACTGTGCTTGTCACACCAGATTTTTTGTGTCGACATATATTTAGTTCCCGACAGTACGGAACATTTGAATTCAGATGTAAAATTTATAAGTATGGGAAAATATTTATATTTTGTTACCATGGCAACCATTTCTCCTATCTTCCCTATGAAATACAAGAGTAAAGTGGTCTTCAGAAGATTTCAATCGCAAAATGAGAATATACATTTTAAAGAGCATCTAAAAAATAATTGATTTTTGAATTTAAAAAAAAATCGTTGGAGCAAATTTTGAGAAAATCGAAAAAAACTGAAAAAGTACATCAGTAAAGTACTAGTAATCTTTGGCCGGTTTTGATTAAAAGCTTATTTTCCGGTCCCGGGGGTGTTTAAGTTAAATATAGAATTTCATCCTCGTAGCTCAATTCCTTCATGCTTAAAATTGAACACAGACACACCCACCCACACACCCACCCACCCACCCACCCACAGACAGACCATGTCGCGAAAACCACTTTTTTGGATTCAAGGGACCTCAAAACGTGAAGATCCATCAAAATCTCGACATCGAATTTTTGACATGAATCCAATACTTTCTCTCTATATATATATTACATATATACATAGTTAAGAGAAAGTAAAAATACAAAAAAAACCTTTCTCTGTATACATCCACCTTGCCGCGGTGAGAAAGCTTTAAATACTAAGAGATGTATAACATTATTAATATCAAAGTACGTTTTTTTTAACTTATCTGGAAGTGACATGCCCCCCCTGCAAAAAATCCTGCGGACGCCCTTGCTTGGGAATAACATTAATCACTAGGGGCATCCTTCCTTGAATTAAACAAAAATTAAGTTTCATACGTAAATTTATTGAAATATTATATAACAAGTGGTAAAGCCCGCCTTCGGCTACGCTCCCTGAATCTCCTTGCTCGCCTTCTGCTATTCTTGCTCACTGTTTGTCCCCCAAAAAAAAAAAATTGCCCCCCCCCTCCCTCCAAGAAAAAGTTGAAATGACACCACTGAATTTTATTAATAGAAATAATCGTTTGTTTATATGATGCGCCTATAAAAACCACAAAAAGATCAGACAAGAAAGATGGTTGCCTATCTACATGCGCAAAATTAATGATTTTTATATATTTTCAGTTTTCAAACAAACAAATCTTTATTTTAATATTATTCAAATCTTAAAGTACAAATTTGAATGGCATGTCAGATTAATCTTTTTCAGGTCTAAACGTCAATTATTCACGTAGTGAACTAAATCAATTTATGCTAATAAATTTCTAGAAGGGAGCATATTTATCATTGAACATGGTAATATATTATGCGATCATGATGATCAGAGGGGGGGGGGGGGGGGGAATGAAAGCCGCCTAAGGAGCAAAATTGACTTGGGGAAAATATTTATTCCAAATATATTAGAGCTATATAAAAGTGATATTAAACAATATAGACCTAGTTAATTTATTATTTTTTTCTCAAGAAGGTGGGGGGTATGGAAAATGTCTTTCCGCCAAGTGCGTAATATATGTCCCTTAAGACGATGATATCAGATGTTTAAGAAAATATTTTGATGTAAAGACTGTTGCGATGTCATTCTTATGAGCTCGAAATCATCCCAAGTATTGATCCTCAAGTCCTACTAACGCCTTAGTTTAGCGATTCCAAAAATTTAATATCCTCATTGGGCCAAATGTTAAAGCAAAATAATTAATCACAATCTAACATTATGTTTTCAAATTTGCGATATGAAAAATTTTATCTGCACTTAAGCATTTTAATTATAATTTTTACTTTCTCTTACCTATATAAGTTAATATATATAGAGAAAGTATCATATCAAAAATTCGATGTCGAGAATTTGATGGATATACACGTTTTGAGGCCCCTGAGTGCAAAAAAGTGGTTTTCTCAACATGGTCTGTCTGTGTGTTTGTGTGTTCAATTTAAAGCATGAAGGAATTGAGCTGGAAGGTTGAAATTTTATATTTAAGTTAGGCATCTCCCTGAGGCGTGAAAATAAGCTTTTGAACAAAATCGGTCAAAAATTACTAGTACTTTACTGATGTACTTTTTCAGTTTTTTTTTGGTTTTCTCAAAATTCGCTCCAAAAATTTTGTTTAAAATTCAAAAATCAATTATTTTTTACATGCTCTTTAAAATGTATATTCTCATTTTGCTCTTGAAATCTTTTAAAGCACACTTTACTCTTGTACTTCATAGGAAAGATAAAAGATGGTAACAATATATAAATATTTTCCCATGTTTATAAATTTTACATCTTGAATTCGCGGAATCTAAATATATGTCGACCCAAAAAATCTGGTGTGACTGGTCGCACAGAACACAACCAAAGGTAAGAGAAAGTTGAGCGACTATCATACCAGATTTTGAAAAGTTATCGTGAAGTATGAATATATTATTGAGAAGTATAATAATATCACGAAATTAAGAGTATATTTTATTTTGTTCTGGTTAATATATAATTCGGAAATCCGATTAGAGATAGCCCCCATCTAGCTAAATGAGATCAATATTATAAAAAGCTTAATCAAATTTTTTTATAATAATTAGATTAATAAACGTGACGAATAGCACATTTATAATTGTATCATCTTTTTAATGCAATATTTTTTTTTAAATTTTTTTATTGAATGATAAGCGAGTGAGATATTTAGGAAATAAGAAATGATAATAAATATATTCATTATGTATGATAACTAAAAGGTTCACACTCATTGTGTCGTTGAGTAATAAATTTTCAAGCAATGTGAAAGTCATAATACTCCAGATAAGAAAATATCTCTGTTTTGAGAAGATATCTCTGGTAACAGAATAAATAAACGAAACAATTTGTATTCAAATTGTTTAAATGATTTTTTTTTTCCCACTTTTGTAATAGGAAATATTGATAAAGATTTTATCAAAACAATTTTTTTTTTTTTATGTTTTATTTAATATTCAGGGAGTACCGGTATATTAAATAAATCGATCGTGAGATTATTAAACGGGTACGAGATAAGCTGTTTTTTTTTTTTTTTGATAAATACTAAAAAAAATTAATTGTAAAGAGAGGGGAGATGAAAATACTGTATATTAATTAAAAATCTCGAGAAGTTTCCCTTATTAGTAAAAAAAAAATATGAGCTATGGAGAAAATTAAGAGGTAAAATGCAATAGAGCCATTGCAACCATTTCTCCCCGAAATTTTTTCCCGTTTGGCGCCCCCGGAACCAAAATTTTTTTCCCGTCCGAAAAAATGTTTTACCTTTTTTTTAGAGACGCTAATTTTTGCCGCCCCCGGGACCGAAATTTTTTCCCGTGTGGCGCCCCCCGGAACCAAAATTTTTTTCATCTGTACTTGCGCCCCTTCAAAATTTGCGCCCTGGGCGAAGGCCCCGGTCGCCCCCCCCCCTAAGCACGGCCCTGAGTACAAGAGTGCTTCAAAACACTTTAACGGAAAATTGAGAATATACATTTTAAAGAGCATGTAATAAATGATTGATTAAAAATTTTTTTTATCGATTTCGGTGGAGCAAATTTAGAGAAAATAGAAAAAAACTAAAAAAGTACATCAGTAAAGTACTAGTACTTTTTGGCCGATTTTGTTCAAAAGCTTATTTTGAGTGTCCGGGAGCATACCTAACTTAAATATAAAATTTCATCCTCGTACCTCTTAATTTTTCTCCCATGAAGTACAAGAGTAAAGTGTGCTCTAAAAGATTTCAAGAGCAAAATGAGAATATACATTTTAAAGAGCATGTAAAAAATAATTGATTTATGAATTTTAAACAAAATCGTGGAGCGAATTTTGAGAAAAACTGAAAAAGTATATCAGTAAAGTACCGGTGCTAGAACTTTTTGACCGATTTTGTTCAAAAATTTCATTGCGGGACCCACTTTTTTGGATTCAGGGGACCTCAAAACGTGTATATCCATCAAAATCTCGACATCGAATTTTTGACATGATCGCAATACTTACTCAATATATTTCATATATAGGGTAAGAGAAAGTAAAAGGACCTTCTAAGAGCCAAATATTCTCTATAGAGATGATGTGTGACAAGTTTATTAAAAATTTTGAAATAAAAAAAAAAAAAATATTATGTAATAAATTTCTGCTTTGATATTATAATAAATGCCCAGCAGATCCTCGATTTCAAAATAACAAAAATTAGCGACACCGAAAAAAAAATGAATTTCTAAAAATACAAAAAAAAAAAAATTTCTAAAACTGGTACATACTGAAAAAATCTATTGTGAGTCAATTAGGCGAGCTAATGAATTATAGAATCCGGGAAGGCAACAAATTCAATCTTTTATTGATTGTTCAAAATACAAAGTTACTCGCCGGAGCACCTCAACGTCTCGGTCCTTAGCACTGACTACGACTGAAGAGAAGCGTGATAAGTTTATATATTTATTTATTTTTTTTTTTTAAAGGTTATTCTCTAATTCATATATTAAAATCATGAAACTTTTTTATTATCATAATGAACTTAAAAAAAAGTTGAAATAAACTGATGGATATTTAATTCATTTATAAAAAAAAAAAAAAAAAAAATTGGAAAAGAAAATTATATTAAAAATACGTAAGTCATATTATTAAGATTTTTTTACTTTTTTTTAAATTTATTTAACCTAATTTTTTACTTTCTCTTAACTCTATATATGTTAATATATTTAGAGAGAAATTATTAGATTCATGTCAAAAATTCGATGTCTAAATTTTGATGGATATACACGTTTTGAGGTCTCCTGAATCCAAAAAAGTGGGTTTCGCGACATGGCCTGTCTGTGTGTATTATTTCCCAAAGAAATGACCTTGCTTAATTTGATTTCTATGCCGCGAATAGTAAATATTTAAAATTTTAAAGAAATAGGTAAAGGATTGCAAGAAAAATGGAAAAAACTAAAAAAGTACATCAGTAAAGTACTAGTACTAGAATTTTCCCAAAGATGATACCAAGTGCAATTTCATATTGGGGCTGGAAATATATATATTAAAAATTTGAAAAAAATAAAGCCTCCTCAGTGCCAACGCTCACCGATTGAGCAAAACACTCAATGGCAAAACATTTTGTTCAATGATGTCAAATCATGTCCAAGTACCCTCGGTGTGAGTTGACCAATAGAAAAGCATTGAAAAAACAGTTTTAGTCAAAAACGTTTTGTTCGAAAACATTTTTGCTCAATTGGTGTGTGTTCAGCCATTGATCAAAACATTTTGCTCTTGAACAAAACTTTTGGCACAAATGATATGCGTTTAACCTAAAATATATAAATTTTATCAGAGTTTGTTTATAAGCTATAATACCCGAGCCCTTACATTATCAGAAGAATATAAATTTAATCGAAATTTTTATTTTAATATTTGAAATTTTAAAAATAGTAGAAATGAATAAAACTTCATCCGGTACAGATCTCAATGTCGTTCAACTAAAAGGCCTTGAACTGGTTTCTTTAAAATAGACACCCGAAAAAGAGAGAGCGTGTTGACAAATTTCTTTTAACTTTTTCTTCAAAATTCTTTCAATCAAAATAAACTTTGTTAATTAAAGAAAAAAAAAACCCTTACCGAAAATAAAGAAATTGAAGAAACGAATCATTGCAAAATCTTAGAGAGGTCCAGGTGATCTAAGTGAAGGAACGCGTCTGACTGGCGAGAGCAAGGCTCTATGTGAGGGGAGTGCCAACTACCACGTGCACATGACAGTTCTTATCGGAAGGCCGTTTCCCAATCAACCAGATCATCGGATACCCACCCAGAGCCTAAATATGTAATATATTCAAATAAATTTCAAACCTGAGTGTTGTTATTTTTATTTAGGGGATTATTTATTTATTTTTTTTTTTTTATACTGATTTTCGTACTAATAATATAATTTTTGACAATCATCTATATCTTTTTATAAAACGTATACCAAAAAGAGAAAAAAATTAAATTGATAGGTCCGATTTTGCTGCTATCTTCTAAATCCCCCACCAAAAAAATCTGGGGTGAAAGTTTTATAAACAAATCGTAGGGTCTAGTTTAAACAAATTGTAATTAAGAGAAATCAAAAACACTAATTCAAGAGTTTCAATGATTTATTAAAAATTCACATATTTTGACACTCTTGTATTATATTCACAAGTGATTTCACATATGAATGTCAAAATGTTAAAAATGTTAATTTTTAATAAATCATTGAAACTTAAGAGCTAGAGTCCACCACTGCATATAAATGAATTGATCAAAAAAGGATATAAATATCCAAGAGGACGAAATTTGTCTGACTAGGTGGTCACCGAAGGCGGGCGACCCAACTTGTTTAAATGAAAAAAATACGAGAAACAAGCCAGTGAATTGAATGAAAAAAAATAAAGATATATTTACTGAAAGAATATTCCTATGCTTAGGTGAATTAGCCTAAACTATTTTGAACTATCTAAGCAACGACCACACATAGAGCAACTCTTCAAATTATGGAATAATATAAAAATATTTTCTATTTGCCATCCTGGACAAGGGTAAAAATTTAATCAATAGTTTCAACTATAGTAGAGAGGGATGCCAAGAGCAGAGTTGGCAGAATAGCCAAGGTTCCTTTTTATTTATTTTTTTTATAACAGGAGTTTTCGATTAGTGAGTTCGGGGCTCAGATTTTCTGCAAAATGTTAAAGAAAAGTATAAATTTTGTGTTAAAACCTATTTACTTTTAATGTTAGGAGAAATATGAAAGGAATAATTATTATTTCAATTGGACATAAATAGAAGAAATCGTGTATTTTCAACAAAATCCCGACATTGAATTTTTGACATGAATCCAATACTTTCTCTCTATATATATTAACATATATAGAGGTAAGAGAAATAAGATAGGTAGCAGTCCGTAGTTTGCCGATCCCTAGATTTTTCAACATTACTATCACCTTCAGACGTGATTCCAATTCAACAATTAAAACTTGAAACGTATCACCTAGTGTATCATTTCAAATATAATTTAATACAATTTTTGAACTTCACTCAAGAGTTTAAATCTATGCAATTTGATAAATTAGTAAATCTAATTATTGCTTAAATTAAATATGATGATATTAGAAATATATAAATATTATTATACAAAGGGTTATATCAGCAATCGATGTTAGAATTATTGAGTTATTCAGGGAGCTGAACTCTTTGGAGTCATTTTCCCCCTGTAATGATCAAAGTCGTATCTACTAACAAGGATATACAAAGGACTTAAATAATAATTCATTTTTAGAAGATATTGATAACGAAAATTAAATACCTATTAATTGATATAATAATCTCCTTTCTTTGAATATTTTGATTAAAAAAAACGATTTATTTTACAAATATAATAAATTTTAAGTAATCCATATAATTTGCATTAATTAATAATTATCTATTAATCAATATCCAGGGCAGGCGCAAGCTATTCTGCCGCCCTAGGCAAGATATTTTTTCGCGCCCCCCCCCCAAAAACTTTAAAAATTTAATTTGCCGCCCCCTCCTTAAAATTTCCCCCGATCTCAAAATTTTTCTGCGAAATTTTTTTTTTTTTTTTGCGGAATCAAAATTTTTTTCCGTGTGCCGCCCGCGGAACATTTTCTCTTGCGCGGAACCAAAAATTTTTTTCCCCGCCCGGGAAAATATTTTAACTTTTTTTCAGAGACGCTAAATTTTGCCGCGGGACCGAAATTTAATTTTTTCCCGTGTGCCGCCCGCGGAACATGAAATTTTTTCCGCCCGTAAAAATATTTACCTTTTTTTTAGAGACGCTTTAATTTTGCCGCCCGCGGAACCAAAATTTTTTTCGGGTGTCGCTTGCGGAACCAAATTTTTTTTTATTTTTCCCCCTTTTTTCAGCCCTCTCCAGGTTGCCGCCCTAGGCGGCCGCCTAGTTTGCCTAGTGGACGCGCCGCCACTGTCAATATCTTTAAGGCACAAAAATAAATGACGGACTGGATTTCGTATTGTAAATACCCCCTCGGGTTTATTTCAGGACCTTTTTGTCAGTAAAATATTACTAATTACACTTTAATAAAAAGAAATAAATTTGTTTTCCATCTGAGAGTAGAATTTAAATATTGGCTTGGTTTCAGATTTTAGATGCAGATCGAATAAGCTTATTTCACATCATGGGTTTGGTATTCATATCCGGTGGGAAGATGGAAAAAAAATCTCTAGATATTTTGATTTAGGATTCTAGCCAAGTCATTATGAAAATATGCCGTCATTAGAATATAAATATAAAA
>JAKCPI010019364.1:0-18091 GCA_023213315.1 Euborellia annulipes | reverse complement strand
GGCAACAAAAATTTATAATTACAAAAATTTTTCATTTATATTTTACCCAGTATATTGTCCCCATAGACGTACATTTAAAATATAATTGTTTTTATCTAATACCAAGAAAAGACATACTCCGTGTCCATGAGGTTAGAGATATTGATGATGTCAATACGAATTAATTAACGCCTAGGAAATGGATTCAATTATGTGATGTGAATTGATTTAAATCACTTGAATATGTATTACAAATAAAAATAAACAAATACAAATAAATATTAATAAAAGTGTAAAGTCAATCTTGTTGGTTGTGTACTTTACTTTCTCCATGCCAATTTTTAAATATTCTTGGCACTTTTCGGCATCTGAGGCCATCAAGACTTTTAAAAACTTCCTATATTTATAACAATACAATTTATTCAGGCATATTTATTTTTAATCTTAAGGAAGGTAGATTTGCAGCCAGGAGAATAAAAAAACTGTTTTAATTTCGTCGACCAAAAGAAATTAAAATGGTTTTTTATTCTCCTGGCTCAAATCTATTTCCTTCTGATTAAAATAAATCATGCCTGAACTCATTGTATTGTTATAAATATACGAGAATTTCTTTTTAAGAGTCTAGAAGGCCTACAGGATGACGAAAAGTCCTAAGAATATTTAAAAAATTGGCGTGGAGAAGATACACAACTTAACAAGGGTGTTATCAGACCAAGTAGTTCCAACCCCTAAATGGATAGGTCAAGAGAAAGAATGACGACCATCGGAAGCTAGCGATATAATCAAAGGACTATATAATTAATTTAAAAAAAAAAGGAACTTCAGATTAAATTCAAAATATTTAAATTAGATCTATTTGAATAATATACGGTTTGATTATGGGAAGGATAATTTACTCTATTTATAATTTTTTTTTTTTTTTTTTTTTTCAATGTTGGGGTGTTGTGAAGTTTTACCTTGGACAGATCGGGAATGTGTCAGCGGCAAAACACGCAAGAAGGAAAGCGGCGAGAGGTACGCACAGGCCCGCTCTCATCTTCGAGCATTCAAGTCGTTCCACACGGAGGGCATAGTTTGATTAACAACAACAAGGAAAACGGAATTCGGATTAAAGAACGGGTTAAAAAAAAAAAATTACTTTGTGAAAAATCTCACACGTGTGACCAACATATTACTTGTTAATTATTGTTCGCAAAGAGAAAGAGAGAGAGGGAGACGAATAATCACGTGCGCACAAATGATAAGAGAACTAGGCTCGTCGGCCGAACAGGGACGCCTCGGCGGAGCGACTGATCCGTCGCACCGCCACCGACGCCGCCAACGGGGGTGCGCGTCGCACTCTACCCCCGTTGCCGCCGCCCTTCAACAGCGCCTCCAACGTCACCGTCGCGAATTATATTCTCAACGAAAGAGGGTGTGTGTTAAATATACTTTTACACCCCTTTTTTTTTAATTTTTGAAGTGAATATTTCAAGCGTTTCAATTTTAATAGGCGTGAAACAACTTTATAAAATTTGAGAAGCAAGTTTATGAAAGCGGAATTTCACTGACCTCGTGGCAATTCAAAAAAGTTTCGCTTATAAATGTCTAACGGAAAAAGCTAAGGAAGAAAGCGGATATACAAACATATTTAAAAAATCCGTAATCATATAACAATTTATTATATATTGGGGGGGGGGGGGTATATCTATCTGTCTATACTGTTGGTTTTTTTCTCATAAAGTTTTAAGTTGTTGTTCCAATATCTTACTTAATCCCATTTCGAAAATGCTTCTCGTATTGTCTTTCCAAATTAAATATTGGGCATCTCTATGGTGCTCTACTAATCAATCGAAATAAATAGGGACAGGGTCTAAAAAAGAAGGAGGAAAGGAGGGAGGGGGCCCAACCCCGAAATTCCAAAAAAACAAACCAATTTTTTTTAAAAAAAAAAATTTTTATTAATAAAAAATTTTTTAAAAATTAAAATTAAAAATTTGATGTGTATTCAAAATCCAGCCAAATAAATAGAAGAATGCGCTTTTTAATTACCGAAATTAAAAAAAATAGTGTCTGGGGGACGAATTAACCCAGATTACCCCCGAGAAACACCTCTGGATCCGCCCTTGGGTCTAACTGTTACATGACCTTAGATGCCAAAAAGGACTTTAACCGAAAAAATTTGAAAAGATCTAAAGGTACGCGAAGAGTATGCTGTGCGGTTCTTTTTGTGAATTATCGAAGTCCAGGGTACTCAAAGGCTCTACCATAGCTTAGTTATTTTTTAATATCAAAGAATATAGCATTTTTTTAAATAACTTTTGGAGTTCCTTTTTCTTTTTTTCTTCTAAGTTTTAAGCGCATGTGTAAGAGCCCTTTTAGGAACACTTGTTGCAGAGGTGACATTTTTACTTCTTGTTAAAGAGTGGAAAATTACTTCCCCAAATCCCCAAATGGGGTTAAGATAAAAATAATTTTTTTTTAGTACTGTAGGCTAGTATTAAAAAATGAATACTCAGAAAACCTTGAGGCCTCCTTTCCATAGCAAAATGATCAAATGTCAATGTCAAATAGCCTAAATATGTTTGAATCATTTTCAAAATCTTCGGTTATTGATTTTAAAATTTAACCATTGCATTTTAGATTAGAGAGTCATGTTGTGGGTGAAGAGAATCAAACAACGGAATCCCATTTTTTTAATCCTGGTAGGCTACGTAATTGGGAAATATTCATCATTTAGAAAATTTAAATATTCCAGGTTTGTTCTGGAGGACCCACTACTTGTTACTCCAATCAAAAAAGTAATTACTAAATTTAATTGATTTTTTTATTGATTTCTTCAAAAGGTATTAAGGGATTCCAGCACACCTTCAAGAGGCAAATGCTTTAGGCAGGGGAAAAAATGGACAAGAGCCACCATGCTCAATGTTGTTAAGCAATGCCAAGTGGCGCTGATAATCGGGATAGGTGGCAGCCGAAAAACAAAACCGTTGAAAGCCCACCAGAAGCCATATATCGATATTATTGTATTGTATAAAATTAAATTCAAAATGCCCAAAGAAGCCGAAATGACTTAAAAAAATAAATTAATTAAAAAGAGGCAACAAAAAAAATATAAAAATGTCAAGTGAAAAATTGAAAGCTTATTTAAAGAAAGAAACAAAAATTTAAAGTCGATATATAAATAAAAGTTATAATAAAACCAACTCTAATTGCTATGTTCCTGATTAATAAATCTTGGTTGAATTAACTTTATTTTTTTTGCATATTAAATAACTTTAATCTTGCAACGAAAATTAAATTCTTGAATTTCCTACGTGAAGAAAGGACTATTACTGTAACGTTAAGATCAACAAATAGCCAGAGGCGATCCGATTTGGTTGGGGTCAGATGTTACTTAAGGGTCCAAACCAATAGCTATGTCCTACAACCAAAATACACTCCTGGAAAGCAACAACCACAAACACGCAAGACGCAAGTCATACACCACACAATACACGCAACTCTCGAAATTTCAGATTTTAGCTCGAGATCCATGGGCTTAAGTAGAAATAAAAGATCAGAAAGATTCATAATTAATTATACGTACTTTACAAATGTTAAGTATATATAAATTTGAAATAAATAGTTTAAATTTAAAAAATAAATTGGATACTATTAAACAATAAAGTAACTAGAACATTCATGCCTAATAAAAATAGTCATATCAGTAGCTATAGATCAAATTATAATATGAATAAAGAAATATCTGCATTTAAACATTTTTTTCTCTTACTATGTTTGTTTGGCAAACTCAAATATAAAAATGTAATGAAAAAGTGCACGATGTTGGGGATCTCGGGTTATGTTTGTTGGTACCTGAAGGCGGTTTACGCAGCTAGTTTAATTTAATAATAATGAAAAAATAAGTGAGTTTAAAGACTTTTAGCCTACGGGCTTGGTCTAGTTGGTAGCGGGCCTACCTTCTATACCGAACGCGACGTTCGGACCCCAGGCAGTCCGATGATTTTATTTAAGCCATTTGGATACCAGATTACCCTTCCCCCCCCCGAGAAACACCTCTGGATCCGCCCTTGATAAGATATAGACAGATTTTTTTTTTTTTTAATATCTTTTATTTAATGTGAATAATCTAAAAAAAAAAAAAATCTGGTGTGACTGGCGCACAGCACACAACTTTCTCTTACCTTCGGTAATCGAAAGTTGTGTACTGTGCTTGTCTCACCAGATTTTTTGTGTCGACATGTATTTAGTTTCCGACAGTAGGGTACATTCGATTTTCAAGATGTAAAATTTATAAGTATGGCAAAATATTTATATGTTGTTACCATGGCAACCATTTCTCCTATCTTTTCTATGAAGTACAAGAGTAAAGTGGCCTTCAGAAGATTTCAATCACAAAATGAGAATATACATTTTAAAGAGCATTTAAAAAATAATTGATTTTTGAATTAAAAAAAAAATCGTTGGAGCGAATTTTGAGAAAATCGAAAAAAACTGAAAAAGTGCATCAGTAAAGTACTAGTACTCTTTGGTCGATTTTGTTCAAAAGCTTCGTGTCACGTCCCATGGGGGTGCCTAACTTAAATATAAAATTTCAGCCTCCTAGCTCTTTCCGTTATTGAGATATTTTGTTCACAGACACACACACACACACACACACACACACACGGACAGACAAACACACACACACACAGACAGACCATGTCGCGAAAACCACTTTTTTGGATTCAGGGGACCTCAAAACGTGAAGATCCATCAAAATCTCGACATCGAATTTTTGACATGAATCCAATACTTTCTCTCTATATATATATATTACATATATACATAGGTAAGAGAAAGTAAAAATTCGAAAATCAAAAATCTGGTGTGACTGGCGCACAGCACACAACTTTCTCTTACCTTCGGTAATCGAAAGTTGTGTTCTGTGCTTGTCACACCAGATTTTTTGTGTCGACATGTATTTAGTTTCCGACAGTATGGTACATTCGATTTTCAAGATGTAAAATTTATAAGTATGGCAAAATGTTTATATTTTGTTACCATGGCAACCATTTCTCCTATCTTTTCTATGGAGAACAAGAGTAAAGTGGTCTTCAGAAGATTTCAATCACAAAATGAGAATATACATTTGAAAGAGCACCTAAAAAATAATTGATTTTTGAATTTTAAAAAAAATCGTTGGAGCAAATTTTGAGAAAATCGAAAAAAACTGAAAAATTGCATCAGTAAAGTACTAGTACTTTTTGGCCAATTTTGTTGAAAAGCTTCGTGTCACGTCCCATGGGGGTGCCTAACTTAAATATAAAATTTCAACCTCCTAGCTCTTTTCGTTCTTGAGATATTTTGTTCACAGACAGACAGACAGACACACAGACAGACAGACACACAGACAGACAGACAGACCATGTCGCGAAAACCACTTTTTTGGATTCAGGAGACCTCAAAACGTGAAGATCCATCAAAATCTCGACATCGAATTTTTGACATGAAACCAATACTTTCTCTCTCTATATATTAACATATATATAGAGGTAAGAGAAAGTAAAAAAAGGGCTTCTATAAGTTGTAAGAAGGCCTCAATAAGAAAGGCGTGAAGAATGAGTAACCGAAATGTAATATCTTATACAATTTTTCCCGAAAGTTTTGCAACAATTATTATTTTTATTTAATTTTTATTTAAAAACAATAACTGTGAAAATTTTAACTCACAAAAAAATACGGGATAATAACTAAGCGCATTCAATGTAAAGCTCGAGAGATTGAAAAAAAAGGCATTTGAAAAAAAAAACTCAAATCAATCAAGTATGACTTTTTTTAGCATTAAACGGATAAATTAAATCATATTTTTATTTAGATAACATATTTATTGATCAATATATCATTTTAAGTTTTCGGAAGATAGGCAACCCAAATAACAAACTTATGGATGATTTTTGATTAACCTCTCATCGGAGAGTGGGAAGGGGGCAGAAGATACCATTTATTTCCCCCGCCCCCCCCCCCCACTTTTCTCTAGAATTTTTAAATTAATTCAAGAAAAAAATCTGGTGTGACTGGCGCACAGCACACAACTTTCTCTTACCTTCGGTAATCGAAAGTTGTGTACTGTGCTGTCACACCAGATTTTTTGTGTCGACATGTATTTAGTTTCCGACAGTAGAGTACAATTGAATTCAAGATGTAAAATTTATGAGTATGGCAAAATGTTTATATTTTGATACCATGGCAACCATTTCTCCTATCTTTTCTATGGAGTACAAGAGTAAAGTGGTCTTCAGAAGATTTCAATCACAAAATGAGAATATACATTTTAAAGAGCAACTAAAAAATAGTTGATATATGAATTTTAAAAAAAATCGTTGGAGCAAATTTTGAAAAAATCGAAAAAAAACTGAAAAAGTACATCAGTAAAGTACTAGTACTTTTTGGTCGATTTTGTTCAAAAGCTTCGTGTCACGTCCCATGGAGGTGCCTAACTTAAATATAAAATTTCAACTTCCTAGCTCTTTTCGTTCTTGAGATATTTTGTTCACAGACACACAGACACACACACAGACAGACAGACAGACAGACAGACAGACCATGTCGCGAAAACCACTTTTTTAGATTCAGGGGACCTCAAAACGTGAAGATCCATCAAAATCTCGACATCGAATTTTTGACATGAATCCAATACTTTCTCTCTATATATATATTACATATATACATAGGTAAGAGAAAGTAAAATATAACGCCCCCCAAGATAATATATTTTGCAAGCACTTACAAAACACCTCTATGCCATAAATGCAAAAAAAATTCCATAGTAATTTGCCATTCAAATAGTAGGATGATAATTAAAAAAAAGAAAATCAAAATGATAAATAATGTAAATTTTTTTCTTAGTTTCTGTGATAAAATCTGAGATGAAGTAAAATTGAAGGTTTGAAAAGGGAATCTATGTTAATCGGGTGGGAGTTCTCTGATTTCGTCGAAGGGAAAAAAAAGGTTCTAACAAAAAAAAAACGTCTAACTTCTTTTTCTTATCTTAACCAAGTATAATCTTGGTATATTCGAGAAAATTCGAGGTGTGAATAATGTGAATTCATTCATTGAACTTGACTACAAATTTCAGAGGAAAAGGAAGGGGAAAATAATTGTGGAAACTTGATTTTGAAATAGACTTGGTAAGGCAATAAAGAATTATATAAATTATCTAAATAAAATATAGATTAGAAACCAGGGCAATGCTCACACATACAAATAAAAAAAATTTTAATTTTAATCAAAATCGTTAGAGCGAATTTTGAAAAAAATCGAAAAAAAAAACTGAAAAAGTACATCAGTAAAGTACTTTTTGAAGGAACTCTAAATTAACTTTTGGGACTCATATATTTTTAGTTAGGTCATAATATACAAACGAATAAAAATCATTTTGGCTATTTTACTTGTAACAGGTAGTTTATAGTGTATTTGTTCATTATAGTATTATAAATAGAAATCAAGGGAGGATACAAAGGGGGGTAAAGGGGGTAATTATCCCTCCTGAGATTTGAAAAAAATACTTTTTTTCCGAAAAAAAAAAAAAAATATATTTTTAATGTAAAATTTTAAATATTAATACTTAAAAATTTGATTTGTACTTATATTCTGGCAAACAAGTACAGAATGCGCCTTTAAATTACCGAAATTAAGAAAAAAATGTGTGTTGTGCGACCAGTCACTCCAGATTACCCCCCCTCCTCCCCAGAAACACCTCTGGATCCGCCACTGATAGAAATTGAATGCATTTACCTTTTTGAGAATATTTTTTTTGGCCTCTTACCTATGACAAAAAAATATTATTTTTTTATTTTTGTCATTAAATATAGAAAAAAAAACTAGCCTAAGGAATGTCAAATGGAAACGAATTACATTTAACTTTGAAATGGTTGCCTAAAAAGTTTGATCTCAAAAAGTTTGAGAAAACTTGATTGAATTGACAAGAAATATTACCCCTGATGAAGATTTAGAGAAAATATATAAAACTTCCTGGAAACTCTCTAGTAGAGAATATTAAACCATTTTATATCCTTTTCTGACAAATCCCTAATTCCCTTCTTGTACTTACACACCGATCGGATAAGTCGAATTTTTGATATGCTACTTTCGACTCATGTTCTAATTAAAAAAAAAAATTATTTACTGGCTAACATCAGCCAGTCATTAACATCAATGACCAACAAACATTATGATTCTTAGATCATGAAATATATTAAACATCAAAATTAAAATACACCTTCTCAAGTGCTATATCCGTCACTGTTTCCACTGCTGTCAAGTAAAATACAACTTTCTCCATCTTTGGGTTTTTATAAATATATTTATATTATAAATGATGAATATACCTGGGTATGAATGTATATATACATAGACTGTTGACATGTTTACAAATATTATTGTAATTAAAATAGTTTCCTTTTGAGTCGACTTCTTGCTGACTATTTCTCTCTTAATATAAAGACAGTATTGTTAAAGCAGTCACATTAACTAATTATAATCCAAAATCACAATTAGTTTTAGCAAATGAAGCATCATCACATGAAATTGGTGTGGTTCTTTCTCAAAGGGAAAAAAATGGGCTCGAGAGACCCATTGTTTTCGCTTCTAAGACATTAAACAAACACGAATTGGCTTATAGTCAATTTGAAAAAGAAGCTCTTAGTATAATTTATGGTGTGAAGAAATTTAATTATATTATATTTATGGTTGAAATTTCGAGATCCTTAATTATCACAAACCGCTCATAACAATTTTTAATCCAAATGGCGAATGTTATAACAGTCGAGATTTGATTCCAAAAAAGTGGTTCCCTCAACATGGTCTGCGTGTGTCTGAACATAATATCTCAAGAACGATAAGAGCTAGGAGATTGAAATTTTATATTTATGTTAGGACCCTCCCTCCTACACCTTTGTAAGTAGAGCGCTATTCATAAGACCTCTCTGTCTTTTGAATGTGAATTAAAAAAGTTGATAATATGTATTGATTGTAGTATAGGTCCTAAAAATGTGTGACGTTTAGTCCCCGAAACGACGACAAGGGAAATTAAAATAATTTGGGCAAAAAACAAGTCTTTCTTTTTATTTCATGTTTTATTTTTCTAAGTTTATAAATTTTAGATCTTAAATTCAAATGTATATAGTATTGGTGATGGGTAGGCAGCCAGGATTAGAAATAAAACACGAAATTTTATCTCATTCTACTCGTCGACGTTTCGGGTGCTAATCGCCCCTTCCTCAGGACCTGGTCGACAATTTTTAATTTTAGAAAAATAAAATATACATTGCAAATATACATAAATATTAGAAGTTATTAGAAACTTCTTTTCATTTGCTACTTACTGAGCAGGTGTCAATTATAACAAAACGATGTCATTTGTTGTGATTTAAACATTTTTATTACAATGTGTAATTTTAAGTAGCAAGCATGCTTTCATTCAATACAAGGTGTTGTTGAAGCAAATGTCTCGATTAGAACGAATAGTAGTAAGTAGGGCCTAAGTTTTTTAATATTTTAATATTTTAAAAAAAGGAAAAAAATAATAACTCTTTATTTGAAAGATTTGTTTAAAAATAAACTAATTAGCAAAAGCGATCTAATTATATAATTGAAAATTTATTATAAGACAAGAGAAAGGAAATAACTACTATTCGTTCTGATCGAGGCATTTGCTTCAACAACACCTTGTATTGAATGAAAGCATACTTGCTACTTAAAATTACACATTGTAATAAAAATGTTTAAATCACAACAAATGACATCGTTTTGTTATAATTGACACCTGCTCAGTAAGTAGCAAATGAAAAGAAGTTTCTAATAACTTCTAATATTTATGTATATTTTATTTTTTTAAAATTAAAAATTGTCGACCAGGTCCTGATGAAGGGGGCGATTAGCACCCGAAACGTCGACGAGTAGAATGAGATAAAATTTTGTGTTTTATTTCTAATCCTGGCTGCCTACCCATCACCAATACTATACACAGTCTCCAGCCAAAGAAAATATTATCTTCAATTCAAATGAATAGTTCTGCCGGATCTAAATATATGTCGACACAAAAAATTTGGTGTGTCAAGCACAGAATACAACTTACAATTACTGAAGGTAAATAATGCAAGCACACAAATAAGAATCTTTTTTTTAAACATTAAAACAATCCGACAGGTATATTAAATTTTTGGAAATTAACTTTTCAATTTCCGACAAGAAAATTCTTGGACTTTTAATAAATAAAAACATATGAAAGAGAAGGAAAAAAGCTTAGTTTTGTATATGTTATTTGTGTTGAGAGGTTGGTTGGAAGGAGAAACTTCTAATATTTATGTATATTTTATTTTTTTAAAATTAAAAATTGTCGACCAGGTCCTGATGAAGGGGGCGATTAGCACCCGAAACGTCGACGAGTAGAATGAGATAAAATTTTGTGTTTTATTTCTAATCCTGGCTGCCTACCCATCACCAATACTATACACAGTCTCCAGCCAAAGAAAATATTATCTTCAATTCAAATGAATAGTTCTGCCGGATCTAAATATATGTCGACACAAAAAATTTGGTGTGTCAAGCACAGAATACAACTTACAATTACTGAAGGTAAATAATGCAAGCACACAAATAAGAATCTTTTTTTTTTAAACATTAAAACAATCCGACAGGTATATTAAATTTTTGGAAATTAACTTTTCAATTTCCGACAAGAAAATTCTTGGACTTTTAATAAATAAAAACATATGAAAGAGAAGGAAAAAAGCTTAGTTTTGTATATGTTATTTGTGTTGAGAGGTTGGTTGGAAGGAGAAAAAAAATAAAAATCAAATGCCAAAAACATAAAAAAAAGAGAGTATAACTCAGGTAAATGGAGAGTAAGTCAACCAAAACAGAAGCCAGCAGCGT
The DNA here is from genome assembly GCA_023213315.1 of Euborellia annulipes. Lineage (NCBI taxonomy): Eukaryota > Metazoa > Arthropoda > Insecta > Dermaptera > Anisolabididae > Euborellia > Euborellia annulipes. The sequence continues at coordinate 7,213 of JAKCPI010019364.1, read as the reverse complement.
TGTTTTTATTTTTTTTTATTTTGAATGGAATTGCTGAACATTCACAAAAATAGTGCACAAAAAACAGAAACGGATTATTTTCTACGGGATGTTAATTCCTGTCAACACATCTATTATAACTTGGATAAAACTTTTGAGCCTCCAACTCAACGAAAGCCGATTATTTGATAATTGCTCCGAGGGGTGGGGAAGGGAGGAGGGGGGTTGAAGACAAATAGAGATCATTAAATTTGTAAAGCCACAAGTGATGACCTGACAGAAATATAGTCAGGGATAAACGAATAAAAAAATCCAATTATTCAGTTATTCATAATAATCTAAAGCAGAAAAATATGGCATTTGTATTTTGATTTAAAATTATCAAAAAATAATAGATGCTAATTATCATATCAGTGGCATTATCAGTCAAACAACTACAAAAATTAACAAAATCATGAAAAAAAAAAGTTTGAAATAATAATAAATAAGAGACTCTAAACGACATATAAAAATAATTTTATTTGCCTCTCATCCTTCGGACTGAAAAATCTGCTTAAAGAAAGCTTCAAAAACGGGAAGAAACGAAAAATCTTCTCTAGCTGGGAAGACGAATTTTTTTGACCCAAATATATCAGAGTTAGAAGAAACTTTTTTTGGATTCAGGGGACCTTAAAACGTTATATAGGAATTGATTTTTCCTATATTCTTTTTTTTATAATTAAAATAAATATTTTGATTAATACTTGTTCCCGGACGGTGCTTGGGTCATGGGTTCGTTTCCCGACAACAAATGAATTGTCATAACTCTTCTGAATTTCATCTAACACCGACCATAGAACGTGGTATTCAAGAAATATTAAGGAGAGCTTCATAGATTTTATCAAACTGCTTGCAATAAGTCACAATATTTCAAGTAGAGTTCAAAAATTTAAGAAGAGTATTCCAAAATGAAACAAAGATTAGAAAAAAGATAAAAGATGAATTGATGATTGCTGGAAGATAGGCAACCAAATTGACCAACTCATTGATGACATTTAGGTTAAGTCCGTCATAACGGACCACGAATATTCCGTTTTTAATTTCAACCAAAATTTAAGAAAGAGCTCAGAGACAATTAAAGATAGTGGATATTTAAAATAATTAAAAAATAATTTTTCAACAATTTTATAAAAAAAAAATTATTTTCACTTTTTAGTGCTATTTTTCAATTGTAAAAAAAATATTTTTTTAGACTATAAACCATTAGTGGTGTTGGGAATAACAATATCAATTTATGATTTTTACATTTTGTTTAAACTAACAAGTTTTGAAAGTTTTAAGCAAATAGCGTTTTCACAAACTGGGAGGCGGGACTAACTAGGGAGGCGCGGACTAGTCTAAGGGAAGGCGCGAATGTTAGACACAGCAAATCATTGCTAGTTTTATAAATAAATAAAATAATAAATAAGAATAAATTTAAAAAAAAAAAATATTTTTATATACATTTTTTAGCAAGAAAATTTTTTTGTTTTTGAATTATTTTATAAAATGGGGGGAAGAGACGTCATACGATTAAATATTTTTAAGGTAGCTATTGTAACATAAATTTTGGAAACCATTGAAATAGACGTAACCATAACACACCTGATAAATCTTCAAAGAGGTTATTCTCGTGCATAGGGTCCCAGGTTCGCTTCTCATCCTGAGCGAGAAAAATTTATTTCTATTGAAGGATTTTGAAAAGTCTTGTTATGTAAATAAATGTTCTTTCAAAAGTATCTATAAAAAAAATGAGAAAAGTAGAATTTCTTTATTAAAATAGAAGTTTAAATTGTTAAATTTAATATTACTTACAAAATAATTCAGTTGTGCGCCTAGAAGATTCTGCCCGATCTCAGCCTCCACTCCCCCTCCCAAACATCTAAAACAAAAGAAGAAATAAATATACAATTAGCCTCTATAATATATAATGAGTATACGTATATCGGAGAACCCCAAGACTATACCTTACTACATTTTTGTTTTGTTTCTTTCTCAGCCTCCGGAACCCCGAAATGCGACCCCATCAACAAATATCGTTTCTTAAAACTTAAAAAAGGAGTTGGAATCTGGAACTTCAATAAGATCTGACCGAACTGAAAAATTTTTTTTATTAAATTATGCAATTTTTTAATTATTAGATTTAATATTACTTACGAAAGGATCCAGTTGGTTATGCCCTGAAGAATCTCGACGATCTCAGCCCCCACTCCCACCCTAACCATCTAAAACAAAAGAAGAATTAAAGGATTAATTTATATCATTGATACTACGTAATATTTTATGAAAAATATTGAAAATTTCTTTAACTTACTTTGTAGACTGCTTCTTTCGGCTCAACGAGGGCTTCCCTAAAAGCTAACCTAATCCCACTATCTATGACCGGGACGGTCATCTAATTCTAAAATGAAGTTCCTCTTCTTTCTTGAGACGATCGCGAAACGCGGACACTCCCGGAAGGCAGGTAAGCCTTCATTATATCACTTCGAAACGATACGGTGAAAACGCGCCCACAAACCCAAAGAAAGGTAAAGAGGAAATGGAACACATACAGTACATATGTACTAAGACACATTACAGATCAATTAATCTCCACCCACCTGCCTAATCAATGTCGTTTAATAGCGAACTAAAATAGAGCAGAGATAATTGATCTGATAATCATTCACGAGTTAGGAAGGAAGCCCGGCCAATACAATACTGAAGAACCCCCTTGATTGCTCATCTCAGAAACAGAATGACGTTGTTCAAGATGCATGCTGAAAAAAAAGAACCCTAAAAGCTAACAACAACCTATACGAACTCCTAACATCTTGAACATTAACTCATTCTGTCCTGAAACAACCAAGGCCCAGAACTCAGCACTGACGGACAAAGAGCCCCGGAGAAAGAGAAAACACTCTTTCTCTCAAATGCGCGAAAGGGAGAAACATGCGATAGAGGAATTCTCCTATTTCCCTTGAACAACGGTCAAAAGTGAAATGATCCTCTCCTGGGAGCCCTGCCTAAACCTAAATGGGACGAACAACAACACCCTATGCCAGTATTGAGGAACCAATTCACAATTGAACGTCAATTCAAGAGAACATCAGAGAATTCCGACATAGAAGGCCTAAAACCCCATTAATATATAAATGCGTGAGCGTAGAGATTTTCTAATTATGCGCCCTCTATATAGAACCTATCTATTTCTAAATAATCTAATAAGAATTGCGTGTATCCCTAAACATTAAACATAAAGAGATAGATCCCCTTAAATAGTATTTGTTAATAATCCCATACACGCAAAACCTAAAACTGAATTAAATAATAATAGTTAAAATAATAATACATGCACACTTGAATTGTCTCATATGTTGATGTTGCTCCCTCGTGGGGTAAAGGGATGAAATGAGTACTGTGCATGATCCACATATTACCAATAATCGTATACCTTTTGCTTATTGAACATTCATCCATCCCTTTACCTTGAGAAACGAAACCTGCATTGGGTACTGAAATATAAAAACCTATTCTTTAATAAAAAAATTAAAAAGTTAAATTTAGTATATTAAAAAATGAATTTAGAAAAAAATTTGACAAATTATCTTAATGTAAATTTAAATAAAAAAAGTAAAAATGAAGTGAAGTTTTAAAAATTAATTAATTTTTAATTTAAAAATCTTGAATTTAAATCTTTAACTATCTAAAAGGGACTCTGAAATGGGAGAATTGCTTGTAATTATTAATACATCCTATCCATGCACCTAGGTAAAAATATTCTATATTTAAGCCGGAATAAGAAAAGTCAAATAAAATTTTGAAAAATCCTAAACTGCTTACTCTACGCCCACGTAAATGTTCATACAGACTTTAAATGTAGCTGCTACACTCGTGGAATCTGCTGTAGTGACTGCCTGGCTGACGTAACGCGATGTCTGATGAAGGATGGTCTCTTTATGATGTCAATTCTCGAAGGCGATTCGTCGATTTCTAAAAAATAAACAAAAAAAAAAAAAAAATTTAAATTGTGAGAAAAGCAAACCTCTGGCTCAAAGAGCAAGATTTGAATGGAATATTACACTAATTGTAATATTCTCATTTGACTTCTATCAAATAGATTCACTTTTTATTTAATGTCGCTTTAATAACCGTCAAAAAAGAAAAATATTGAAAAAAGTCCGAAAGTGCAATGAATAAATAACACGGTGGACTGGACTGTTCGCACAACAATAATATACAACTTTCGCTTATCTTGGGTAATTGAAAGTTGTGTACTATGTTTGTCACACCAGATTTTTTGTGTCGACATATTAATAAATAAGTTCCGGGATGACCGAGCTCGGTGGTTTTTTCTTTTGATAAAATTGGAAATAACTAAAAAAGTATTATACTTCAGTAAAGTAATAGTACTCGAAGTATCCCAAAGACGAAACCTAGGATAATTTCATATTGGTATTTAAAATTTGATATAAATCATAGCGAATTTTTGAGAAAATTGGAAAAACTAAAAAAGTACATCAGTACTAGTACGCGAGGTTCCCCAAAGACGAGATCAATCGTAGTTTGTTTTGTATACCGCAAATAATAAATATTTAAAATTTGAATGAAATCGTTAAAGCAAATATCGAGAAAATTGGCAAAAACTAAAAAAGTACATCAGTAAAGCACTAGTACTCGAAATCATCCAAAGACGAGACCTAGAGTAATTTGTTTTGTTTACGCCGAAAGGAACAAAAAAAAAAAATTACATCTCGAATTCTAATATAGTATATTGGCAAATTAAATATATGTCGACGCAAAAAATTTGGTGCAATTAGTCACACCATACTTTTAAATAAAATATAAATGAAATGAGACCCAAAGATAAAGGAGAGAAAAAGAAGGTTAAAAAAAATATTTGCATTCATTAATTCACCTTGAAGCAAGAAGGATGATTATAAAAATGTCCTTTTTCTAAAAGTAAAGGGTGCTTATTGAATAATTTCTTTAAGAAAACAAAGAGAATCCAGACAGGTTCAGACTCGAAAGTGATAAGAGAAGTAAAGAGAAAAAAACCTAAGAAAAAAATTATTTTAAAAAAATAGTAGGCCTATGTTAAAAATATAATTATTCATTAATTTTATATATGACGTTTGACCCATCAACAAATAAATATCACAAATGATTTAATTTAAGAATAAAAAATAAAATATTTTCACACCGATAATATATTTTTCTGTTTCATGTAATATTTAGATTTCCAGCGTGTATGTGTGATTTCATTCAATCATAATATGAAATAGCTAATAAAATTAAATTTCTAAAATGGATTAAATAATGACAAAATCTTGATATAAGATAAAGATAGAAGATGTACTTCTTTGAGCCTAAATGTAATGTGGCATCATAGGCATCTTTTGCATGAAAGTGATTTTGTATTGCTAGTTTTTTATAAAATAATTTGTTTGTACACATAGAATTATAATAATAAATCTTATATCAAATGAGATAAAGACATAAGAGTATAGAAAATTTGATCATGAAGAGAAAGTAAAAATATAGCATATAGAAAGAAAAGACAGTAATCGCACAAATAATTTGATCAAAAGGAGAGATGTTTATTTTGGCAAACATGAGTAAATAGTAAACTAATTTGTTAGTTTGGAAGAGAGGGAATAAATTCTCTGAGGAGAGGAGAGCGTCAATGAGAGAGAGAGAGAGAGAGAGAGATAGTGCACTAGCAAGAGAGAGAGAATAATTTGTTATGCCTTATAGTTAATTAAAAAAATCAGAGTGTTATTAATTTATATTTTTTTTTTAAAATTGTTGGCTTGGCTAATCAATAAAAGGTTAAATAATTATATTTTTACATATAAATGTAAAATATTTATTTTAAATTTTGTTTAAATTTACTTAATTATCTTATTGTATTTAAATTTAATCAACTATTTGAAAAGAAAACGTAAAATACTTTTAAAACTAAGAAGAGAAGCAACACGAACAGGAGCGTGCCTTCAGGTGAACGCCATGTTGAATAAATCACTGACACTAAACAACGCGGAGCTGACCTAAACACTACGGGGCCGCTCCGCCAACTGAGAGAGATGATGTCGTGCATCTCCTTAATAAGTGAATAGGGCTCTTTGGAAGGTACCTAGGCCAAGTTGTCCAATCTTAATAAGCCGAGAAGAATTTCAGCTGCTGATCGAGTCTATACACTTAGGAGTGGGGGTGATGACGTGTGATGACGTATTAATCAAACTCCACCCCCTCCCCTCCTCCTGTCCCCACCATGGCCTTTCTCGGGCCTGCCTCTGAAGCGATGAGTAAAAAATTACCCACTAGTAAATTTGATGCAACGTGAATGGCGTGCGCCCGAATTAATCGGAGAGTCATTATAATTAAAATAAATTAATAAAAAAGACGAATTAATATAGACCCTAGTCCTACATATTTTTTTATATTTAATTATTTTTATTAATTTTAACAATTTAAAAGAAAAAAAAAATGGAGTGACTGGATGCACATCACACAATTTTCTCTTATATTCAGCAATTGAAAGCTGTGTTCTGTGCTTCTCACAGCAGATTTTTGTGACGACATATATTTCCGATAGGACAGAATAAACATAGAAATATAGTTACAATGGCAACCATTACTCCTATCTTTCTTATGAAGAACAAGAGTAAAGTGTGCTTCAAACAATTTTAAGAGTAAAAGCAATTTTTAAAAAAGTTTTTTTTATTATATTTTTTCTTATGTATTTTGTTGTGTAAATTTAATCATATCTTTTTGCATCTAACCACTAATTATCTAAATTATTATTTATTGTTAGTAAAACCAATTTTCTCCATGTGCCAATGAGGCGTCGATGGCCATAGCTGCCGAAACGCCCTTAAACCCCGAAGTAATAAAGAGATGATTTTTTTTAATATGAATCTTTTAACGCCAGCGTCATTATTATTATAAAAGTTTCATTGACTGACGAGTGTGAAGGATGAGAAGCCAGAGTCTAAATGGCCTAAGATGCCGAAAATGTCATTTTTAAAATTTGTTTAAGTTCTTTTTCGGCATCTGAGATCGTATAAAACTCGACCCTAAATATAATTTAGAAAAATCTGGAGTGACTGATCGCACAGCACACAACTTTCTTTTATCTTCGGTAATCGAAAGTTGTGTTCTGTGCTTGTCACGTCAGATTTTTTTGTGTCGAGATATATTTAGTTTCCTCCGATATAACAAAGATGTAAAATTT
>JAKCPI010019363.1:0-19380 GCA_023213315.1 Euborellia annulipes | reverse complement strand
GAAAATTTCCAATAACAATTTTCATTTTCTTTTATAAAAACAATGAAATAATCACAAGTAGAAAACGCATGGGTGGGACTTTATATTGTCCCTCTGTACAATACTTAAAAAATACATCATTACAACCACACTACATAAAAATCATTTATAAAAATTATTGAAATTCAAAAACTTTGAAGGAACGAAACATCAGGTTTCTCTCAACAACTCTTTATTTCAAGATATATTTGATAATAAAATCAAATCATGAGAATCCAAACGAGTTGAGATATAAGAATTAACAATGTTTCAAGGGCAATAAGAATTGCTCATTAAATAATAGTAGATTGAAGCGATACAAAGTAGGGAATAATTATAACTGATTTTTTTGCACGAGCAGCGAGAGCAAGTTCCAGCCACTTAACAGTCCCCTGATGCAGATAATTTTGATATTCTTGGTAAAGTTAAAATCCGTCCTCTCAGGTACATGCGTTCTTTTTCTCCGGTCTCCTCTTTTATATACTGGTAAATAATTACATGGGCCTATTTATATCCAGGGTAGTCTGTACAGTCCGTCACTTGGATTCGAACAAAACAAGTTTAGTAACTTTTTGAAACGAAATCAAGTTTGCATTCATCCAAGCAAAAAAGAATTCCTCTCTTCTTCTCTCAACTTGCAATACCCCCCCCTCCCCTCCCCTCCCTCTCTCTCTCTCTCTCAATTCTCAACTGCTCTAAACTATAATTCAATTTTTATTTTATATTGAAATATAAGGAGAGGAAAAATCAAAGCAATGGTCGCTGTTTGCTATTTTCTTCCACTTTTTTTTCATTCCGTTCTTTTTTTTTATTCTTTTTGATTTCTTTCTATAAGAGACGACGTCAATTAACGTCAAACTATAAGGAGAGGGAAATAATTTTTCTTTAATCGTTTCTTCCACACAATAAATAAAAAAAAAAAAAAATAACTAAATTTTCATAAAATCTCATGTAATATCATTTTTCTAAGATTTATTTGAAAAATTTACATCCTCTCAGGAAGAGGATTCGGGAATGCCTTCTGCAAAACATTCTTCTATACTCTACAAATGCGAAAATAATACTTCATTTTTTTTTTGTCAAAATTAGCAGAAATGGTCTATTTCTTCGATGATTATTTCAAAAATTATTCAGTTAAAAAAAAACAGGTCAAAAAATAAAACTTTTTAAAATAATCTCATTTACATGAGAAAAAAATTACACATTTTAAAATTTTTGAAAAAACTTACTGGATTAAGTGCTACTTCCGGTTGGCGTATTTACTCTAATTATATCAAATTTATTTGATCCGCCTGCTAGGGTTTTTAAGTAATCGTATACACACACACACACATAAACACTCAGGCATAATTCCAAAAATAATTTTTTTGTTTTTAACTCTAGAAGGTCTAATTTACTTCGAGAAAAAAATCTGGTGTGTCTGGTTGCACAGCACTACAATTTTCTCTTACTTTTGGAATGTTGTCCTTTTCTTGTCACAGCAGATTTTTTGTGTCAAGGTATATTTATTTCCCTCCGGTATATTAGAATTCTAGATTGTTACCATAGCATTTCTCCTATCTTTCCTATGAAGTACAAAAGTAACAATTTTAAGAGCAAAATGAGAATAAGTGCATCAGTAAAGTATTAGTACTCTTTGGCCGATTTTTATTAAAAGCTTATTTTCACTTCTCAGGGGGGGGGGGGCCTACCTCGTAGTTCAAATTCAATTTCAATTTCCAAAAGTATATCACTAAAATTTTTTGAAAAAATCGTTTGAAGTATACTTTACTATTGTAATTCATTTTTTTTTAAATTAATTTTCCGGTTCTTTCTTCCATAGAGCCATCTGGTGCCAATGTTAAATCCCTATGGGGATTTGTATTTTAATTTTGATTCAAAAGGGACCGACCCCCTTTGGAAATTTTTTTCGCATTCAAAAAATTTGTTTCCATTTCTTTTGTAATTTTGTATTTATTTAGGATTCTTAAATTCAAATTGTACACCCACAGACAGACCCTGTCGCGAAAACCACTTTTTTGATTCAGTGGGCCTCAAATCGTGTATACCCATTAAAATCTCGACATCGAATTTTGACATGAATCCAATACTTTCTCTCTCTCTATATATTAACATATATAGAGGTAAGAGAGAACGTAACAAAACGTTCCCTAACATATATTAATACAAAATCACCAAAAATGAGAGCTGTGTTTAGTCACAACATATTTTTAAAAAGTTGGGGTTGTAAATGCACCGTAGCAAACAGCCTGATTATATGCCGACTGGTGTTCTATTAAAAAAAGACTCCACCCTCTCTATTACTAATGCAAACTAAACTAATAGAAAAGAAAGGAAGTCGTTTCTTTGTGCGTAAAATGGAAATGCATTTTATTTGCCGTCACTTTTTATGGGCACCAATGAAAATTGAAAGCAAACAGCCAAATGTCCGTCCAAATACATCCTTTTTTTTAAAGGCTTTTCGGTATTTATGACTTTTGAACACTTGTGTATTTACGTATTTGCACTAACTGGTATCCAATTTCCGATTTTTGGGATCTGAACTCAGACCCCTTGAATTTTGACATGCACCCTTTCTGATTCAGTCTACGAGAAACGTGAAAACAGACAGGGTATTATGTTAGATTTATTTTGATTTTTGGCTATCGTGTTCTATGAAGGAAGTTTGCAAATGCAGAGAATGGCAGCCTAATTTTTTTTTTTCTTTAAATATTTTATTGAATCGACGTTTCAGAAACCATCTTCAGGCCCCAATAAGTAACAAGAAAATAAATATACTTTCTTGGCACTTATTAGGCCCTGAAGATGATTTCTATCGAGACTGAAACATCGGCCCAATAAAATATTTAAAGAAAAAAATTAGGCTGCCATTCTCTGCATTTGCAATCCTTCCTTGATAGGAATTCGCGTAATTCACTCTCTCTTTTGTTTAGGCAATGAGAAAGATAAACAAATTTCCGAAACCTTAAAAATCAAAATAAATCTAACATAATGGATATACTGGGTTTATTCTTTTTTTCTTTTTTTTATTTGCCCTCTCGCCTGCTTAGGGATATTCCGACGCTGTCAGTAGAAAACTCCACTTTTTTTCGAAAATCATTTTTTTGTATCTTCTGTTGAAAAATATCATTCTTCTTATGCGCTGAACTGGGTAAGAGCGTAATTCAAATTTTTCTGTTCGAAAAGTGTTTAACAGGTGCTCTAACAATGACAATGAAATGTTTTTTGGTCCTCCTGAAAAATAAACAAAAATGGAGTTAGGCACTTTGCTAATTAGAACCTCGATATATTGTGTATTTCATTTTTTAATTTAATAATATCGGTGACGTTCAACACGCTGACCCCTCGGGTCTCCAACCCAAAGTTTCTCCGCGCTTGGCATTGCTTAACCGTTCTTCCCCATTGTCAGGCTCTCCGACTTTTCTCCTTTCAAACATACAATTCATATTTCAAATTTCAAAAAATCCTAATCATTATATTGTTGGCTTATTGTAACTAACAATACGTGATGAAGAATATAAAAAAAAAAATTTCTGTTCAAAGAGAAAAAATATTACTTCATACTGTATATCTCTGGCTGGAACTTCCCCCCAAGATCTTTGATTACAAGCAGGGCTGAATTTACGAAGAGGCGCGCGCCTGGGGCGGAAAATTTAATGAAAAAAATGCTTATTTATATATAAGAGAGGAAAAATATAATAAAAGAATAATTTTTTGTTTTTCTGTTTTGGGGTGGTTGGAAAGGGGTGGGGCGGCAATAGTCCACTGCCTAGGGGCGGCAAATGCCTAAATCAGCCCCTGATTACATGCATGATCAAGCATTGCTAAAACTCAGATAGGTGTCCATAACAAGAGACGATATTGTAATCTTGATCAAGTCAGCAACCTATAAAAGAAAAAGAGCAAAAATCAGTCGAAACTTCAAGGACAAGATATTATGTTAAATAGTGCATTATTTTAAAATGAAAACAATGAATGCACTTGAGTAAAAAAAAAAAAGTGCACAAGAAGAAGGAAAGAAAGAAGCAAACGAAACGAGTTGGTTGGTTTGTGCCATCGTCGTCGTCGTTGTTGTTGTTGGGTGGGTGGTGGGGGCGGTTGACCGGTTGGCGGCGACCGGCCGACCGCCCGACGGTGGCGACGCCGGCGGAGAGGCGGCGAAGGCGACGTTTGAGAGCCGGCTGGCTCCAAGTTGATTTGCCAGTCGGTGGGTAAGCCTGGTTCGCCTGAGGACGCCTCACTCTCTGTCTCTCTCTTCCTGCTTCTCTCTCTCTCTCTCTTAAGTTCAATCTCTTTTTTTTTAATATATATTCTTTGTTCGATTATCATGAAGATTGTGCGTTGATTAAGTGCATCCTGTGATCGTGTTTATCCCCCATCCCCCACACACTCTCTTTCGGTGGTGACATAAATGAAAACAACTTAAACCGGCGGCGCTTAAAAAGGTGAGCCATATTTCACAATAATGTTTCTCTTTTAATCAAAACTCTCTTGTTTAAAAAGAAACAAACTTGCTTTTGTTACTGTTTACCGGGCTGCGTGTCTATTCAGGCGGTATCTTTTGCTTTTCGCAATAATTAAACTCACCCAAGTGAAATTAGCTACACTTTGAAAAAAGTTCTTCGAGTGAAATTGTAAATATTTTTTTTTAACACACTTTTTTCTCATTGACGCTCACACTCACACACACACACACATGCACACAGTCTTTTCGGAAACTCAGGCCATATAAGAATTTATACGATAACCGTTATTGAATATATATATTTGGGGTCCAGGTATTCTTATTTAAGCCATTTGGTATCCAAATCCAATGGAATAAGAAAGAATATCACTATTTATTTCGTCATATGCACTTGTTAAGTAAATTATACTCTTTTTTTTTTCGTTTCGCAATAATAACAATTTGAACGCCATTTGTAAAGAGTTTAGTTTTACTTCTAACAATAAGTATGAATTAAAAAGGTTAAATATAATTTCGATTTCTGACAGATTCCTTTCAATACATTAAAAGGAGATGGTAAAAAGAGAAAGAGGATAATATTATTTAATCAATTATTTCAACCTGACCAAGTTTCGGCAGCAAGCAATATGCCTTCCTCAGCAATCTGGAATTGAATTTCGTGCATTTTCGTTAACATCTTTTGTCTAATCCTGTTATTTCATTGTAAAATTTCAGACCTCTGATTAAGGCATGCTGTTTGCTGCCAAAACTTGATCAGGTTGAATAATTTAAATAGTCCTCTTTTTAATTACTTATATTTCTTGAAGAAACATTTCTGAAATTACTGACAAAAATTCTCACATTCGAATATAGTTTAATTTTTTGGTTTTTTTGGAATAAGCTTGCATCTTTTATTAAGGGTCGGAACTAGAAATAGGATGGAACAAGAGTAGATGGCTTAGAACTCCAAAAACATTCCCCTCCTCCTGTTCGGAAAGGGTTGCCTACCAAATACTCGTCTTTGTAAAATATAATACGTTGTTTCTTATCGGTTTGGGCGTTAGTATTCTTTCATTGTCGACAGATTTTATACAATGTCCCTTTTTTTTGGCATGATTTTAATATTTTAAATCAATGTCAAAAGGTTTGATGTAGTATCCTTTGTTTTCGTTTTAGATTTCGCTTTACTTTCAAAGGGTTAATGATTCGCTTCCTGGCCTAATAGTTTCTTTACACCTTCAAAGGCCATAAAATTTAATCATAAATTACTTCAAAGGCTTTTCTTGATGCTTGTCGAAAAAGTCCCGGTCGAATTTACATCAACAAGTAGTTGACATTACATTGGTGATTTTTTTTTCTGCACTTTTCAATTTAATGATCACCGATTTTCTGAAGAAGATCCGAAACAGCTTCCATATTTACTTCTCTTAATTGGCGGTCTCGTTATTCGAACCTTCTCTCAAATCTTCACACCATCTCTGTTTACAATACTATTTTTTTTTTTTTTGTCTTTTTCTTCAGGTAATTTAATTTACGTGTGTTGATAAGATAAGGAATTTTTGAATGACGTACAAGGAAGGTCAGGGTTTGATTTTAGGGCATTATTTCACTGTTATGGCATTTGCTTTTCCAAGTCAAATACCATTTACAAAACAAATTTAACTTTTTCTATGTCAAATACAATCTTTACTTTCTCTTACATCTATATATGTTAATACATACAGTATATAGAGAGAGAAAGTATTAGATTCATGCCAAAAATTCGATGTTTTTCTATCTGTGTGTCGGTATTTAAAGCATGAAGGAGTTAGGAGGTTGAAATTTTATATTTAAGTTAGGTACTCCCCTAGGGCGTGAAAATAAGCTTTTAATCAAAATCGGCCAAAGAGAACTAGTACTTTACTGATGTAATTTTTCAGTTTTTTTCCATTTTCTCAAAATTCTATCCAATGATTTTGATTAAAATTCAAAAATCAATTATTTTTTAGATTCTATTTAAAATGTATATTTTCATTTTGTCATTGAAATATTCTGAAGACCACTTTACTCTTGTACTTCATAGGAAAGATAGGAGGCCGTGGCAACAAAATATAAATATTCTCCCATGTTTATAAATTTTACATCTTGAATTCAAATGTACCATAAAGTCGACACGAAAAATCTGGTGTGACAAGCACAGAACAGAACTTTCGATTACCGAAGGTAAAAGAAAGTTGTGTGCTGTGCGACCAGTCACACCAGTTTTTAGAATAACATTTTCATTTTTGAATTCATTGTAAAATATTTTTAATAGAGCATAAAAACAATAAAATTAATAGCTGATAAGAATTTTAAAATTAAATTAAACACTAGGTTATTTGTTTCAATATAATTTCTAATACAGTACTGTATTAGAATGTAATCACTAGGGCTCGGATTTTGCCCTATTTGCCTTTTTTTTATTTATGGCTTAAAATTTAGGCCATTATGATATGTATACGTTTCATGAAATTCTGAATAAAATAAGAGGCATTTGTTAGTGCCTATAATGCCTATTTTGGCCGATTTCAGCTTTTAGTGCCTATTTCATCTATAAATGCCTTTTTTAGTGCCTATTTTAAGTATTTTAACTTAAAATAAGCTATTTTAAGCCAATTTCGGCTTTTTTTTTGAAATTTCACAATAAATTCATTTTATATCACAAATCCGGAGAAAAATTACAAAAAAAAATCGAACGAGATTCGAATACTAAAAAAAAAAAAAAAAAAAAAAAAAAAAAAAAGGTCGAACGAAAAAAAAAAAGCGTCTCAGTTGGGCTTCGCCCCTCCGCCCTCATTCGGCCATCTTTGTGCAAAGGAGGTAATTGTTTTATCTTTGTTTCCAAAAATAAGACATCAATTTTTCTTTTCTATCTTACCTCTATATATATGTTAATATAAATAGAGAAAGTATTGGTTTCATGTCAAAAATTCGATGTCGAGATTTTGATGGATCTTCACATTTTGAGGTCCCGTGAATCCAAAAAGTGGTTTTCGCGACATGGTCTGTCTCTGTGTGTGTGTGTGTGTGTGTCTGTCTGTCTGTGAACAAAATATCTCAAGAACGAAAAGAGCTAGGAGGTTGAAATTTTATATTTAAGTTAGGCACCCCCATGGGACGTGACACGAAGCTTTTGAACAAAATCAACCAAAGAGTACTAGTACTTTACTGATGTACATTTTCAGTTTTTTTCGATTTTCTCAAAATTTGCTCCAACGATTTTTTTTTTAATTCAAAAATCAATTATTTTTTAGATTCTCAATAAAATGTATATTCTCATTTTGTCATTGAAATCTTCTGAAGAACACTTTACTCTTGTACTACATAGAAAAGATAGGAGAAATGGTTGCCATGGTAACAAAATATAAATATTTCGCTATACTTATAAATTTTACATCTTGAAAATCGAATATACTGTACTGTCGAAACTAAATACATGTCGACACAAAAAATCTGGTGTGACAAGCACAGTACACAACTTTCGATTACCGAAGGTAAGAGAAAGTTGTGTGCTGTGCGCCAGTCACACCAGATTTTTTAAATTTTTTATCTTAAATAATGCCTTTTAAGTGCCTTTTTTACAATAAATGCCTTTTTAAGTGCCTATTTTAATGATTTTTAGTGCTTAGTTGCCTGCCTATTTTAAAGATTTTTAGTGCCTATAAATCCGAGCCCTAGTAATCACTCCTGATGATGGCAAGTATTTGTCGTAATACGTATCAAGCGTTCATTTTTAATTAATAAAACCTTTGAAACAAATAACCTAGTGTTTAATTTGTATATTTAATTTTAATTTACAAAATGTTTCCACGAGAACCAACGGTCAAAAGTTTAAATCTGTTAAGAATTTTAAATTTACTCGTAGCACAGAGGTAGAGAACTCCCGTCAAGGGTTCATATTTCGTACCGAGCGATTAAATTTTTCTAAATTGGCTAACAATTTTTATTTTTTTTTTGGGCATATATACAAAATTTAGAAATTTGTGTTTTATCTATCATCATTTTGATTCGATAATAGGCCTACATTCCCTGATAGGCGATGTAACCTGTCAACTTTCCTATTTAAAGAGCTCATTAGCACAGACGTCTGGACATTGTGATTGTGAATGAAATAAAATTACGAAATTGTATTCTCTTAATTTCATTTTGCCTGCCTGAGCATACCGGTTGAGTTGCTTCTTAGAAATAACAATTCCATTTTTTCCCTTTTATTAAATACGACGTTATAGTATTTATAACTGTACCTATCTTTTCCAATAACATTGGTTAAATAGAAGCGTATAATTGAGTACAGTGCCTCAAAAGAGATTGAGTTAATTTTAAATAATATTAGTGATGATATTTTTTTTTTTTTTTTTTTTTTTTTTTTTTGTATGAAATCGGGAATGAACATTGCAGCCAAATTTATTTTCTGTCGCTGAAGTTTCGTACTCGCGCTTGCTGACTTCTTCGTTATTCAAATATCCATCGAAAACCTGTGTAATTTGATTTCTATGTGTGGACTATGTTTTCTTTAATGGAATCATGCGATTATTCAACTCCCTTCTCTTTCTCTTGTGGTCCATCATTGAGATGACTGTGCCGGGAGAGTAAAAGTTAAATGATTAGGCGTCTTTGATTTAAAGATGAAACAGAAGTGAATTTTGTTCAAAATAAAATACAATTTTTAAAATATGATTTTTGATATTTTCAATATAGTAATTTAAGCACCCCCCCCCCCCCCGTGGCTGAGAGGCTAGAGGTGTTGACATATGTCAATATTGATAGTCCTTAAAGCCACGGGGCGCAGGTTCGGATCCTTGGCAATTCGATGAATATTTATTTCAGATTCCAAATTGTATAATTTACTGTGCTTGGACCCCATTATATATCGTATGTTATTGTCTAAAGTTTATATGGTTTAATTACCGAAAAGACTAAAATATACTTCGCAGATTCATCAAAAAATAAAATCGATACGGAATTTCTCAAAGAATGCACCTGGACAAAATTGACAATTGGGATATAAATATAAATAATCCGTTCCTGATAAGATATTAATAAACTGTCGAATATGCAACAAAAAAGATCAAATCATTCGTCTATGTGTCTATGAACCATCTATTGGATTATTAGAATATTGTTTCAAATGCTATAATTAATAAGCTTAGTATTTTTTATAAAATATGTCCTAAAGAAATTTATATTTAATCTTAATTGCACAAATGACAAAAAAGTGATATATTATAATCGATTTGGATACCAAATGGCTTAATTAAGAATGCCTGGACCCCAAATAAATATATATTATATAAATACGAGTATCGTTTAAAGTCTTAAATGGCCTGAGTTGCCGAAAAGACTGTGTGTATGAGTGTGAGTGTGAATGAGAAAAAAGTGTGAATATTAAAAAAAAAAAAAAAAACATCTATTGCAATAGTTTGGAGACTAAAGCCCGGTAGTTAGGCAGCCCAAATGGCACACACACACTAAAGCTTCCTTGTTTGTGCTTTTTCAAAGCAGACAATAGGCAGAACGATTCTTTTTAACTTTTTTTGTTAAAAAAGTGTGCGTATGCCATTTGGGCTGCCTAACTACCGGGCTTTAGTACTATACTAATGCAATAGATGGTATTTTTGGAAACATTTAACAAATAATCAATATAATATTTCACGCATATGCCTACAGTAATTCTAGAGGGGTATAAAAATATTAAGTAAATCGCTCCCAGTGGGCGGCGTTTTGGTTGATATAGTCAATTGAAATAGAAACGAGAACTAAATGGCCGATACCTAAACTTAAAAAAAAAATTATCTTTTCATATTTTGTATTTTTATTTATCTTTTTTGATGTCTTTGACATATTAGCCCAAGGGTTCCCTAACTTTTTCAGTTCCCGACGCCTTTAATATATTAGAATTTTTCGTGGCGCTCTATGTCAAATCTCAGGGCAAACCTTATGTTACTGATAGTTTTTCTTTATTCCGTATTCAGATACGTATTGATATATCTAGGCTTCTTATGTTTGCAATTTTATTTAATAAATAATTAAAACTCTTGACTTAAATTTTTTCACTAATAGCGAAAAATTAATGGTGAATACTATTTTTTGCAATATTTAAAAAATCTTCATGGCGCCCCAAGAGAACAGTCGCGGCGCTCAGTTTGGGAACCCCTGTATTAGCCCATATCGATTTTGACTATAGGCCTACTCATTATATAAATACGATAAATTAAGAGGTCCAACCCATTTATTTATACCAACTAGTATCCAATTGATTTAAATAATAATATTTTTTATTTTTATTTATTTATTTATTTTTTATTGAAGAAAAATTAAAAAAATGATGAATATTAATTAGGCTGGAGGTCCTGGGTTAGATTCCCAGGGAGGGAGTTTGGTCCACCAACAAATAAACTTATACATTTTTTAAATATATCTATGACTAGTCAAGTCCGGATTGAGGTATTCATTGAATATCAATATCTTATTCAAAAATTCGTAAATTACTTACCTATTTTTTTTCGTCCTGGCTCCTTTTGAGATTCTCTTTCTTATTGGCAAGATGTCTTAAAAAGGATATCTCAGTCATGTTTTATTTTAAATAAATTAGTATCCATTTTAAATTGAAACAAGACAAAGAAAACCTTTTAAGGCTTGAGCGCGTGTGTGTAGTAGTAGACTGGTTGAAATTAATTCACATAAAATAATAGAGTGAAATAAAAGGATGTGACCACCATACAATTAACGACGAAAATTTATTCAAGAAAAAATTTACTTATTTTTAATTTTGTCGACCAAAATATTGGTTGTTTTTTTACTTTCTCCCACCTCTATATATCTATATATATATATATATATATATATAAATATATATAGAGAGAAAGTATTGGATTCATGTCAATAAGTGGATGTCGAGATTTTGATGGATATACACTTTTTGAAGTCCCCTGTATCCAAATAAAGGGTCGGACTAAGCCGAGCGCACAACTTTGCCCACCCACTACTCAAGAAAAAAATATTTGTCCCCCCCCCTAGAGCCCCCCTGATAGTCCGATGTTTTACATATTATATATCATTTTACTCGGGAGGAAGTCTAGTTTCTAAATATATAAAAAAAAATTATAGGTTATGTAAGAAAAAAATTTTTGTCCCCCCCCCTAGAGCCCCCCTAATGGTCCGATGTTTACCAAAAGCTTTTCAGTTCTTGGCCTCTACCCCTAGTTTATGGGTGCAAAATTTCAAAACAATTGAATGAATAGTTTTTGAGATTTCGTTGACGGAAAAAATTACCACAGACATACACACACACACACACACACACACACACACACACACACCCCCCCACACACACACACAGACATCATTCCAAAAACCTCTTAAATGGATTCAGGGGACCTCAAAACGCATTTTGGCAGCTTCAGAAAAATTTCGATTTTTTTACGATTACATTAACTTTCCCTGCCAACCTACGGTTGATGGGCAAAGTTAAAAAGTGGTTTTCGCCACATGGTCAGTCTCTGTTTCTGTGTGTCTGTCTATGAACAAAATATCTCAAGAACGAAAAGAGCGAGGAGGTTGAAATTTTATATTTAAGTTAGGCACCCCCCTGGGACGTGACACGAAGCTTTTGAACAAAATCTGCCAAAGAGTACTAAAACTTTTTCAGTTTTTCAATTTTTTTCAAAATTTGCTCTATTTTAATTATGGTATTTCATAAATCAATTATTTTTTAGTTGTTCTTTAAAATGTATATTCTCATTTTGCTCTCGGAATTGTTGGAAGCTCACTTTACTCTTGTACTACATAGGAAATATAGGAGAAATGGTTGCAATTGCCATGGAAACAAAATACAAATATTTTCCCATGTTTATAAATTTTACATCTTGAATTTTAATATATCGGTGCAAACTAAATATATCTCGACACAAAAAAATCTGGTGTGGCAAGCACAGAACACAACTTCTTGCCAAAGGTAAGAGAAAGTTATGTGCTGTGCTTCCAGTACTACCAGATTTTTATTGTTGACTGTTATTCAAATGCCATTCCGCCAGTTTTTAATTTACATACACTACAAATAATTGATACAATTATCGACCAAAAGAGATTAAACTAATAAAACAAAAAAAAAAAAATTACTAATTCTTTCAAAATGTCTTTTGAGTCAGTTTTTTCTATGTATGTGTATTTATTTATTAAAATTTTTTCTATTTATTTCTTTTTTTTTTAAAAACATTCACACTTTTTTCTCATTCACACTCACACTCACACACACATTCACACAGTCTTTTCGGCAACTCAGGCCATTTAAGACTTTAGACGATAACCGTTATTGATAAATATACATATAGGGGTCCAGGCATTTTTATTTAAGTCATTTGGTATCCAATTGGCTTAAATAAAATCATCGGACTGCCTGGGGTCCGAACCCGCGACGTTTGGTATACGAGGTTAGCACGCTAACCTCTACGCCATGCCCCGAGGGCATTTATT
This sequence comes from Euborellia annulipes, assembly GCA_023213315.1. Taxonomy (NCBI): domain Eukaryota; kingdom Metazoa; phylum Arthropoda; class Insecta; order Dermaptera; family Anisolabididae; genus Euborellia; species Euborellia annulipes. The sequence continues at coordinate 6,428 of JAKCPI010019363.1, read as the reverse complement.
TCTTTAAATTATATTGATCACTTTGAAGAAAGGATTGAAGTGAAGGGTTTGTTCTTTAACTTGTCACTCGGTGAATTTCATCAAGAATTTCTTGTTTGTATAAATGCTTTCAATCAGACAAGAATCTGCAAATTTGAAAATTTCTCGTTGCCTGATTCTTTTACTTTTATACTCGTAAATAGAAAAAATAAAGCACTCGGTGTAGTCGAACCGTAGTTCTCCCGTCGTTTACACCCGTGCTTGTTTCCTTTCGTGTTGAAATTCCACAAAACATAAAATTGATCTAAATGGCAAATAAATAAATTTTATTAAATATAAGACTATTAAGAAGAGAATGACTATTGAAAAATAGAGCTCTTTATATTTTATACAAATGTATTTCCAAAGGAAAACACATTCCAAAACGTCCCGAATAAATTATTTAATACCGGCTGCACTCCACTTTCATTATTATTATTAAAACGATAGGCCGGCCATACTTTTAGCTAATAAATTTCTTGCCAAATACAATTTGTGCCGGCAATACCTCGGGTGGGTGACCCCGAGGAATCAGCGTGTGGAATGTCCCCGGGTGTACATCGGTATATTAACACTAAATATATGTATATAATAAGTTAAAATCCCTAAATGGTGTCAGTAACTGGAAGGTCAAATTAAAAAATAAGTTGCATTTTCCATTTAAAACAAAATTTAATTTTAATCTAATAATGGAAATTGAAATATTTATTTAATTTAGCCGTAGGCTCTAGTTGAAACATTATAAATACTAGATGATATGTTTCAATATATTCTTATCAAGATACTATATTCCCACTGATAAAAAACAAAAATTTGATTTAATCTCCTTGTAATCACCAATTCCTATTTGACATGTTGATAATTGATTAGCTAATATGATGACATTATTATGGCATTGATTTTTTTTCTCTTATTAAAGAAAAAAAAAAAGAATAATAATTTGCATTTATATGCGGAAACATTTTTACAGTTTTGATTTCAATATATATTGATGAATAAATAAATAATAAATGATAGAAGGAGGAAATTAACGTTATTCGATTTGATACATTGTACAGTATAGGGCCTCGTCTAAGGGTTAAATTTGTCTTTGGGATGTTTTAGAATTCTTTAAAACTCAATGTTATAGACCAGCGGTTTCCAACCTTTTTTGATGTGCGGCCCAGTTTTTCCGTAAAAACAACGCTGAGGCCCAGTATATATGTATATAACCTATATATACTGTATATAAATTTTATCATTCCTTGGACATCCGCGGCCCACGGGTTGGGAACTGGTGTAATACACTTAAATCATTTATAATATATTAAAGCCACGGATATAAATTTCTAATAACTTAGAATTTCGCTCCATTAGAATAACAAGGTTCTAACTGACATTTTTGGCGAAATTGAGTTTACATCATTAATGAATATCTCTTTAGTATATCTATGCAGAGAACTGACTTAGGATGCGATATGTTGGAAAATAAGGGAACTAGCCAGAATAACAAGGTTCTATCTCACATTATCAGCAAGTTTGTTTTGGGTTAACATGGTTCTAACTGTCATCATGACCCCTCATGCAGATATCAGCAGGCTATTTTATTTAAGAAAACTAAACATATACAATCTTACGGCATATTTTACTGTAACCAAGAAGGTGTATTGTGCATTGTAGCCAGAAACATTTTCAGGTCGAACGGGAAAATTTTGAACTTTTTTCAGTTTTTCGCATATATATCGTAAACTAAGCATATTTTGATTACCATAGTCCAAGACAAAGTTGTAGTGTATTAAATTTACTAAAATATGGTACACTAAACGAATTCGTAGACTCAATACTGACCGAGGTACGTCAAAGTTTGATAAATTTTCCTGAAATATAACATTTTGTCTAAATTAGTTAGTTATCGATATATATGCGAAAAACTGAAAAAAGTTTAAAATCTTTGAGGTGTTTTCCTCTCCTGCCCCTCTCCAAGTTAGGACAAAGTCACGAAGTCTAAGACTTAGAATAGACAAATAAATAACTTGTTAAAAATTTAATTTACTTTGGAATACTTTCTAGGTAAATAGTGGATATCCTCAGGACTATTCGTTTTTTCGGTCGGACATTTTGAGAAAATTCGTCTAACTTTGACCGGCCGTACCTCGGTCAGTATTGAGTCTACGAATTCGTTTAGTGTACCATATTTTTAGTAAATTTATTGCTCTACAACTTTGCATGGTGCTATGGTTCGCAAAATAAGATTAGTTTACGAGATATAAGCGAAAAATCTAAATAATTCTCAAATTTTTGAGGTCTTTGTCACCCTCCACTCACACCCCCCTCACTGAGGGCCCTCGAGGTTAATAATCTAGGATAGACATCCTAGAGTACCCCCAAATAACCTGTAAAAATTTTATTCCTTTCGAATATTTTTCCGGAAAAAAGTTATATCGAATGGTCTGTATTGTGATTTTCCACTTATTTTTCAAAATATCATTAAATCTATAGATTTTAACGAAAAGATCGTTATGATAAAACTTCAAGAGAATTAAATTTGCTACGAAATGAGACAAGAATCAGTTTTCTACGACAATTGGTTTTCATTTTATGAAGTAAAAACTATGAATTTTTACATAAAATCGCACTTTTTCAAAATTTTAACCCCGTTGAGGCACGGGTTAACGTTATCCAATTTAGCTAAAACTTTGACATTATCATTTTCTAGCCAAAAGGCAACTTTTACAAGGTTCGGCCGAAAGAAATTAAAAAATTTTGTTTTTTGCGGCCCCCCAAATGTCCAGTTAGAACTAAGTTATTCTGAAAATGCTCATTTACAGAATAACAAAGTTCTATCTGCAAAAAGCTATTATTTTTTTAAAACAATGATAATGTTTTTTTATCATCCAAACATTGGAAAATAATAACTTTAATGTATACAACTTATTTAAAAAAATTTGGGACGAAAACTGTTATATTTAACGTACTACAGCTATTACAATCTTTGACTTCATTTTTCTCAAAACTAGTGTTGGTGCAGTTAGAACCTTGTTATTCTAATGGAGCGATTTGCTAACAAATATTTGTAGAATTTAAGAGACTTTTTAAGTTGGCAAAATATATTTTATTTTTAGGCCATTTAGGGGTTTGAAATTATTATATATTATTATTATTATTATTATATATTATTATATATATTTTTTTTAAATAGAAATATACCGACGGCTAACAGGGTACCCATCCAAAGTTTCGTCGCTCTTGGCATAGCTTAACTGTTGCGATTTCTTTTATCATTAAAAGTAGCTCTTATCCGTTGCCAGGCTCCCCGGCATTATTAAATCGGGCATTTATTTTCTCCCTCCTACTTATTTGGCCAAGGATTTAAATTCCATTTGGCCAACTCCATATTAGATCTCACATTAATATTCAATTAAAAGAGGGTAGCATCAAATTAGATATTGCAGCTATATATTTATTTTATTTGCATAGCTGACGTTTCGATTCCATTTTTGAACCATCCTCAGACCTGGCAAAAAGCCTTTATGAGCGTGTCGTAGTGGATTCTATACATTTTTAGACAATTCCTTTTTAAATCTACCCATAATAGTAATACCTATTAATTAGATTTTTTCTATTACTTCAGTCCTCAATAACTATTCCGACCTAGGAACTTTTTTTTTTAATTTTAAATAACAACGAAATATTTTTCGAACTGATAGATCTTCTCCTTATCATTCTTTCTTTTATCATTAAAATTATGAAATAAAATATATCTACTTTCATAACTAAATAACTTTTTCAAGTGCAATGCTGACAATTTGATAACAAATCTCTTTTTTTTTCCCTATTTATTTCTTATTACAATTGTTGAAATATTTACTTGCCTTTATAGAGATATATACTGTATGATTCAGTTTATTTATTAACAGATAAAATATTTAGAAATTTAAGGAAAAATTTTACTTATAATCAACGTCTGTTTGTGGGCCACTCCTTGTGAGTACGTGGATGGCGACCACGAGTTACCCGAGCCAAGACTGGCTTTTCTTCCTTTCCTATATGTCAGCCTTTTTTTCCCCTTTTTCATCAGCGTCAGGCCGTGAGACGGGTCGGCTTGTTTTTGCTTCGGTCTCATTTATTTATAAATTAATTTTGCCGACCCCACATAGGGATAAGGCCAAGATAGAAGAACGTCTGTTTGAGGGAAAGTTTACATTCTGTTTTTTCTTCTTTATCGAGAAATCTCCCCCTCCAGTTTTCCTTCTCTTTAAAAAGACATTTTGAACAGATTAATGATTAGGCCAACTTCTCTCTCTTTCATCAGTTATTAGTAGGCTACGTTGTGGATACTCTGAAGGGTAACTTTCATGGAAATAATGCTGAAGTGCGTTCTCGTTTCCATCTCAAATAGAGTTGGATAATTTTTTGCCATTAGATGGATTTGAACTCGTTGTTGTCTTCAACTCAGGTTTATAAGCTTAACTGTTTTGCCCCCAGGTCTACTTAACCTCTTCATTTAAGTAAATTCAAGTTGAAGAATGAAAACCACAAATGGGTGTCCAGTGATAAGATTTATACGTGTAGGAATATAGGACGTCAGCCAAACAGGATTGTCAAATGTAAATTCTAATATAAGAAAACGTTTCGGCTTTAATTAAATAATTCCATCTTATGAGAATATTGGCCGAAACATTTTTTGTATTGGCATTTTCATTTGATAAAGGCAATCCTGTTTGGCTGATATCCTCTATTCCTACGCATTAGACCTAATCTGAAGTATGAAATATTTATAAATTACAAGTTCAAAGATTTATTAAATAAATAATATTTTCCATTATAATCCATTTCGACACTTATATATTAAAATGATTATTTTCAATAACTCTTTAAACCGAAAATCGATTTTGAGCGTCGATTTTCGATTCAAATCGGAATCGATTCAGTGTTTCACAAACAGCTTGAAAATCGTAAGCAGAACCTTAAAATAAACTTATGGGCATAGCAAAAATTTTTGTAAAAATATCGAAAATCGATTAAAAATCGATTTTAGAATCGACGAATCGAAAATCGATTCAGCCTCCGAATCTACCAACCCTATATTTAACTTTTTTTTGGTTTATGAAAACTTTTTCTCTTTAATTATAATCAAATCATTCTAAATATCTAAGATATTAAAATCAAGTTAGAAGTTCGAGGGGTGGAGAGGGGGAAATTAGTGAGATTTAATTATTTTAATAGTTAATTCTCTGATGGGCTCTGAAAATACTTGTCGAATTTGCCTATTAATTTTTTAATGCTTTCGGGAGAATTTCCCCAAAAAATTGGCATTGCCATTATTAACGAGGACCTCTCCGATTGGTAGTTTTCTTTCCTCCTGACTGAAAAGCAAGAAGTAAGCTTTTGCTTGCGGATGCTCTTTAGAAATGTTAATGAATTGAATTTGTTAAAAAAATAAATTCTTTCAAAAAATTCCTAACCATTTTGCTTTACTGGTCGGATTCCTATATAATAACAAATTTTTCATCTCCAGGAAATTAAAAAAAAATTTTCATCAAACCGCAATCTTTAAATAGATATCTTAAAAAGATATTTAACAAAAAAAAAAAAAAAACTTTTTATGGTCATTGAGTATATACCTCGAAAGGAAAAGACAAAAGACACGAGAACAAGGAGAGAAGGAGGATGAGGAGGAGGACGTTTAAAAATAGACGACGACGATCCAGTCTCCGGTCAGACATGGATGGAATGGACCCGGTTCGTTGCTTGCTCGCTCGCTCGCTTCAATGCCGACTGACAGGTCGCGACAACTGGCGGACATTCACGCAACTAGACCTTTTGCACCGTGCATTCAAGTCTCTTCGAATTAAACGTTATAAACATCACTTGCTATTTAGATGCTGTGTCTGTCGTGACGTTTTGATTGAATTATTATTATACATATTATCGATTTTAAGAACTATTAAGAACATGTATAAATATGAAATTATTCAGTTCCGCACAACCTGTTCTAAAAAATGACAATTTTGCTTGCTCTGAAGAAGAGTGCGACTAGTACTCGAAACGTCGGCAACAGAATATAATGCTTTTTTATTTCATCTGGCTACTGTTCCCGCGAAGGCTTACGTCCCCTTCTTCTAATTTAATATCTACTACACCCTTTCAACTCAAGAAATGTTATAAACATTTTTGTTAAAATAAAATGTAATTAGAACTAACCAGGGAGGTTCCTCCCTCAAAATCCACTTGCCCGTTTTTAAATTCACTTTAATTAATTTAAATTTTATAATTGTGGAATTTATACAAAAAAAAAATTTCCTAAATTATATATAAAACTAAATATATCAATCAACATTAAGTTGTTTCACAGTTTATCTTGTAAATAATAAATAAGTATAGGTATATCTAAGAGAAAGTAAAAAAAAAATTTTAATAATTAAATCTCA
>JAKCPI010019362.1:0-12408 GCA_023213315.1 Euborellia annulipes | reverse complement strand
AACCTATAAAAGAAAAGAGCAAAAATCAGTCGAAACTTCAAGGACAAGATATTATGTTAAATAGTGCATTATTTTAAAATGAAAACAATGAATGCACTTGAGTAAAAAAAAGTGCACAAGAAGAAGGAAAGAAAGAAGCAAACGAAACGAGTTGGTTGGTTTGTGCCATCGTCGTCGTCGTTGTTGTTGTTGGGTGGGTGGTGGGGGCGGTTGACCGGTTGGCGGCGACCGGCCGACCGCCCGACGGTGGCGACGCCGGCGGAGAGGCGGCGAAGGCGACGTTTGAGAGCCGGCTGGCTCCAAGTTGATTTGCCAGTCGGTGGGTAAGCCTGGTTCGCCTGAGGACGCCTCACTCTCTGTCTCTCTCTTCCTGCTTCTCTCTCTCTCTCTCTTAAGTTCAATCTCTTTTTTTTTTAATATATATTCTTTGTTCGATTATCATGAAGATTGTGCGTTGATTAAGTGCATCCTGTGATCGTGTTTATCCCCCATCCCCCACACACTCTCTTTCGGTGGTGACATAAATGAAAACAACTTAAACCGGCGGCGCTTAAAAAGGTGAGCCATATTTCACAATAATGTTTCTCTTTTAATCAAAACTCTCTTGTTTAAAAGAAACAAACTTGCTTTTGTTACTGTTTACCGGGCTGCGTGTCTATTCAGGCGGTATCTTTTGTTTTCGCAATAATTAAACTCACCCAAGTGAAATTAGCTACACTTTGAAAAAAGTTCTTCGAGTGAAATTGTAAATATTTTTTTTTAACACACTTTTTTCTCATTGACGCTCACACTCACACACACACACACATGCACACAGTCTTTTCGGAAACTCAGGCCATATAAGAATTTATACGATAACCGTTATTGAATATATATATTTGGGGTCCAGGTATTCTTATTTAAGCCATTTGGTATCCAAATCCAATGGAATAAGAAAGAATATCACTATTTATTTCGTCATATGCACTTGTTAAGTAAATTATACTCTTTTTTTTCGTTTCGCAATAATAACAATTTGAACGCCATTTGTAAAGAGTTTAGTTTTACTTCTAACAATAAGTATGAATTAAAAAGGTTAAATATAATTTCGATTTCTGACAGATTCCTTTCAATACATTAAAAGGAGATGGTAAAAAAGAGAAAGAGGATAATATTATTTAATCAATTATTTCAACCTGACCAAGTTTCGGCAGCAAGCAATATGCCTTCCTCAGCAATCTGGAATTGAATTTCGTGCATTTTCGTTAACATCTTTTGTCTAATCCTGTTATTTCATTGTAAAATTTCAGACCTCTGATTAAGGCATGCTGTTTGCTGCCAAAACTTGGTCAGGTTGAATAATTTAAATAGTCCTCTTTTTAATTACTTATATTTCTTGAAGAAACATTTCTGAAATTACTGACAAAAATTCTCACATTCGAATATAGTTTAATTTTTTGGTTTTTTTGGAATAAGCTTGCATCTTTTATTAAGGGTCGGAACTAGAAATAGGATGGAACAAGAGTAGATGGCTTAGAACTCCAAAAACATTCCCCTCCTCCTGTTCGGAAAGGGTTGCCTACCAAATACTCGTCTTTGTAAAATATAATACGTTGTTTCTTATCGGTTTGGGCGTTAGTATTCTTTCATTGTCGACAGATTTCATACAATGTCCCTTTTTTTGGCATGATTTTAATATATTAAATCAATGTCAAAAGGTTTGATGTAGTATCCTTTGTTTTCGTTTTAGATTTCGCTTTACTTTCAAAGGGTTAATGATTCGCTTCCTGGCCTAATAGTTTCTTTACACCTTCAAAGGCCATAAAATTTAATCATAAATTACTTCAAAGGCTTTTCTTGATGCTTGTCGAAAAAGTCCCGGTCGAATTTACATCAACAAGTAGTTGACATTACATTGGTGATTTTTTTTCTGCACTTTTCAATTTAATGATCACCGATTTTCTGAAGAAGATCCGAAACAGCTTCCATATTTACTTCTCTTAATTGGCGGTCTCGTTATTCGAACCTTCTCTCAAATCTTCACACCATCTCTGTTTACAATACTATTTTTTTTTTTTTTGTCTTTTTCTTCAGGTAATTTAATTTACGTGTGTTGATAAGATAAGGAATTTTTGAATGACGTACAAGGAAGGTCAGGGTTTGATTTTAGGGCATTATTTCACTGTTATGGCATTTGCTTTTCCAAGTCAAATACCATTTACAAAACAAATTTTACTTTTTCTATGATAAATACAATCTTTTTACTTTCTCTTACCTCTATATACGTTAACACATACAGTAAATAGGGAGAAAAAGTATTGGATTCATGTCAAAAATTCGATGTCTGTCTGTCTGTATGTCTGGGTTCAATTTAAAGCATGAAGGAGTTAGGAGGTTGAAATTTTATATTTAAGTTAGGTACTCCCCCTAGGGCGTGAAAATAAGCTTTTAATCAAAATCGGCCAAAGAGAACTAGTACTTTACTGATGTAATTTTTCAGTTTTTTTCCATTTTCTCAAAATTCTATCCAATGATTTTGATTAAAATTCAAAAATCAATTATTTTTTAGATTCTATTTAAAATGTATATTTTCATTTTGTCATTGAAATATTCTGAAGACCACTTTACTCTTGTACTTCATAGGAAAGATAGGAGGCCGTGGCAACAAAATATAAATATTCTCCCATGTTTATAAATTTTACATCTTGAATTCAAATGTACCATAAAGTCGACACGAAAAATCTGGTGTGACAAGCACAGAACAGAACTTTCGATTACCGAAGGTAAAAGAAAGTTGTGTGCTGTGGACCAGTCCCACCAGTTTTTAGAATAAAATTTTCATTTTTGAATTCATTGTAAAATATTTTTAATAGAGCATAAAAACAATAAAATTAATAGCTGATAAGAATTTTAAAATTAAATTAAACACTAGGTTATTTGTTTCAATACAATTTCTAATACTAGTACTTACTGTATTAGAATGTAATCACTCCTGATGATGGCAAGTATTTGTCGTAATACGTATCAAGTGTTCATTTTTAATTAATAAAACCTTTGAAACAAATAACCTAGTGTTTAATTTGTATATTTAATTTTAATTTACAAAATGTTTCCACGAGAACCAACGGTCAAAAGTTTAAATCTGTTAAGAATTTTAAATTTACTCGTAGCACAGAGGTAGAGAACTCCCCTCAAGGGTTCATATCTCGTACCGAGCGATTAAATTTTTATTTTTTTCGGCATATATACAAAATTTAAAAATTTGTGTTTTATCTATCATCATTTTGATTCGATAATAGGCCTACATTCCCTGATAGGCGATGTAACCTGTCAACTTTCCTATTTAAAGAGCTCATTAGCACAGACGTCGGGACATTATGATTGTGAATGAAATAAAATCACGAAATTGTATTCTCTTAATTTCATTTTGCCTGCCTGAGCATACCGGTTGAGTTGCTTCTTAGAAATAACAATTCCATTTTTTCCCTTTTATTAAATACGACGTTATAGTATTTATAACTGTACCTATCTTTTCCAATAACATTGGTTAAATAGAAGCGTATAATTGAGTACAGTACCTCAAGAGAGATTGAGTTAATTTTAAATAATATTAGTGATGATATATTTCTTCTAGTTTTTTTTTTTTTTTTTTTTTTTTTGTATGAAATCGGGAATGAACATTGCAGCCAAATTGATTTTCTGTCGCTGAAGTTTCGTACTCGCCCTTGCTGACTTCTTCGTTATTCAAATATCCATCGAAAACCTGTGTAATTTGATTTCTATGTCTGGACTATTGGAATCATGCGATTATTCAACTCCCTTCTCTTTCTCTTGTGGTCCATCATCGAGATGACTGGGTCGGGAGAGTAAAAGTTATATGATTAGGCGTCTTTGATTGAAGATAAACAGAAGTGAATTTTTTTCAAAATAAAATACAATTTTTAAAATATTTGCACAGGATTTTTGATATTTTCAATGTAGTAATTTAAGTACCCCTCGTGGCAAATGTCAATATTGATAGTCCTTAAAGTCACGGGGTTCGGGTTCGGATCCTAGGCAATCCGAAGAATATTTATTTTAGATTCCAAATGGTATAATTTACTGTGCCTGGATCTCAATATATAATAATCGTATGTTATTGTCTAAAGTCTATATGGCTTAATTGCCGAAAAGACTAAAATATACATCGCATCTTCATCAAAAAATAAAATTTTCGATACGGAATTTCTCAAAGAATGCACCTGAACAAAATTGACAATTGGGATATAAATATAAATAATCCGTTCCTGATAAGATATTAATAAACTGTCGGATATGCAACAAAAAAGATCAAATCATTCGTCTATGTGTCTATGAACCATCTATTGCAATAGTTTGGAGACTAAAGCCCGGTAGTTAGGCAGCCCAAATGGCACACACACACTAAAGCTTCCTTGTTTGTGCTTTTTCAAAGCAGACAATAGGCAGAACGATTCTTTTTAACCTTTTTTTGTTAAAAAAAGTGTGCGTATGCCATTTGGGCTGCCTAACTACCGGGCTTTAGTACTATACTAATGCAATAGATGGTATTTTTGGAAACATTCAACAAAAAATCAATATAATATTTCACGCATATGCCTACAGTAATTTTAGAGGGGTATAAAAATATTAAGTAAATCGCTCCCAGTGGGCCGCGTTTTGGTTGATATAGTCAATTGAAATAGAAACGAGAACTAAATGGCCGATACCTAAAAACTTTTAAAAAAAATTTACTTTTTCATATTTTGTATTTTTATTTATCTTTTTTGATGTCTTTGACATATTAGCCCAGGGGTTCCCAAACTTTTTCAGTTCCCGGCGCCATATATTAAAATTTTTCGCGGCGCCCATGTCAAATCTCAGGGCAAATCTTAATTTTACTAATAGTTTTTCTTTATTCCGAATTCAGATACGTACTGATATATCCTATACTTCATATGTTTGCAATTTTATTTAATAAATAATTAAAACTCTTGACTTAAATTTTTTCACTAATAGCGAAAAATTAATGGTAAATACTATTTTTTGCAATATTTAAAAAATCTTCATGGCGCCCTAAGAGAACAGTCACTGGCCGCCCTGGGGCGGCACACAAATAAACTTATACATTTTTTAAATATATCTATGACTAGTCAAGTCCGAATTGAGGTATTCATTGAATATCAATATTTTATTCAAAAATTCGTAAATTACTTAGCTATTTTCTTCGTCCTGGCTCCCTTTGAGATTCTCTTTCTTATTGGCAAGATGTCTTAAAAAGGATATCTCAGTCATGTTTTATTTTAAATAAATTAGTATCCATTTTAAATTGAATCAAGACAAAAGAAAACCTTTTAAGGCTTGAGCGCGTGTGTGTAGTAGTAGACTGTTTGAAATTAATTCACATAAAATATTAGAGTGAAATAAAAGGATGTGACCACCATACAATTAACGACGAAAATTTATTCAAGAAAAAATTTACTTGATTCTCTTTCGTCCTCTCTGTCCCTATTCTACCCACCTTATTCACATTTACTTATTTTTAATTTTGTCGACCAAAATATTGTTTGTTTTTTTACTTTCTCCCACCTCTATATATGTTAATATATAGAGAGAAAGTATTGGATTCATGTCAAAAATTGGATGTCGAGATTTTGATGGATATACACGTTTTGAAGCTCCGTGAATCCAAAAAAGTGGTTTTCGCCACATGGTCTGTGTGTCTGTCTATGAACAAAATATCTCAAGAACGGAAAGAGCTAGGAGGTTGAAATTTTATATTTAAGTTAGGCATTTGCCATGGTAACAAAATATAAATATTTCCCATGTTTATAAATTTTACATCTTGAATTATATCGGTGGAAACTAAATATATCTCGACACAAAAAAAATCTGGTGTGACAAGCACAGAACACAACTTCCTCTTGCCAAAGGTAAGGAAAGTTGTGTGCTGTGCTACCAGTACCACCCAGATTTTTATTGTATTCATATGCCATTCCGCCAGATTTTAATTTACATACGCTACAAATAATTGATACAATCTACCAAGAGAGATTAAACTAATAAAACAAAAAAAAAAAAAAAATATTTTACTAATTCTTTCAAAATCTCTTTCGAGTCAGTTTTTCTATGTATGTGTATTTATTTATTAAAATTTTTTCTATTTATTTCTTTAAATTATATTGATCACTTTGAAGGAAGGATTGAAGCGAAGGGTTTGTTCTTTAACTTGTCACTCGGTGAATTTCATCAAGAATTTCTCGTTTGTATAAATGCTTTCAATCAGACAAGAATCTGCAAATTTGAAAATTTCTCGTTGCCTGATTCTTTTACTTTTATACTCGTAAATAGAAAAAATAAAGCACTCGGTGTAGTCGAACCGTAGTTCTCCCGTCGTTTACACCCGTGCTTGTTTCCTTTCGTGTTGAAATTCCACAAAACATAAAATGGATCTAAATGGCAAATAAATAAATTTTATTAAATATAAGACTATTAAGAAGAGAATGACTATTGAAAAATAGAGCTCTTTATATTTTATACAAATCTATTTCCAAAGGAAAACACATTCCAAAACGTCCCGAATAAATTATTTAATCCACTCCACTTTCATTATTATTATTAAAACGATAGGCCATACTTTTAGCTAATAAATTTCTTGTCAAATACAATTTGTGCCAAGCTCGGCAATACCTCGGGTGGGTGACCCCGAGGAATCAGCGTGTGGAATGTCCCCGGGTGGACATCGGTATATTAACACTAAATATATATAATAAGTTAAAATCCCTAAATGGTGTCAGTAGCTGGAAGGTCAAATTAAAAAAAAAGTTGCATTTTCCATTTAAAACAAAATTTAATTTTAATCTAATAATGGAAATTGAAATATTTATTAAATTTAGCCGTAGGCTCTAGTTGAAACATTATAAATACTAGATGATATGTTTCAATATATTCTTATCAAGATACTATATTCCCACTGATAAAAAACAAAAATTTGATTTAATCTCCTTGTAATCACCAATTCCTCTTTGGCATGTTGATAATTGATTAGCTAATATGATGACATTATTATGGCATTGATTTTTTTTTCTCTTATTAAAGAAAAAAAAAAAAGAATAATAATTTGCATTTATATGCGGAAACATTTTTACAGTTTTGATTTCAATATATATTGATGAATAAATAAATAATAAATGATAGAAGGAGGAAATTAACGTTATTCGATTTGATACATTGTACAGTATAGGGCCTCGTGTAAGGGTTAAATTTGTCTTTAGGATGTTTTAGAATTCTTTAAAAACTCAATGTTATACACCAGCGGTTTCCAACCTTTTTTGATGTGCGGCCCAGTTTTTCCGTAAAAACAACGCTGAGGCCCAGTATATATGTATATAACCTATATATACTGTATATAAATTTTATCATTCCTTGGACATCCGCGGCCCACGGGTTGGGAACTGGTGTAATACACTTAAATCATTTATTATATATTAATGCCACGGATATAAATTTCTAATAACTTAGAATTTGCTAACAAATATTTGTAGAATTTAAGAGACTTTTTAAGTTGGCAAAATATATTTTATTTTTAGGCCATTTAGGGGGTTTGAAATTATTATATATTATTATTATTATATATTATTATATTTTTTTTTAAATTGAAATATACCGACGGCTAACAGGGTACCCATCCAAAGTTTCGTCGCTCTTGGCATAGCTTAACTGTTGCGATTTCTTTTATCATTAAAAGTAGCTCTTATCCGTTGCCAGTCTCCCCGGCATTATTAAATCAGGCATTTATTTTCTCCCTCCTACTTATTTGGCCAAGGATTTAAATTCCATTTGGCCAACTCCATATTAGATCTCACATTAATATTCAATTAAAAGAGGGTAGCATCAAATTAGATATTGCAGCTATATATTTATTTTATTTGCATAGCTGACGTTTCGATTCCATTTTTGAACCATCCTCAGACCTGGCAAAAAGCCTTTATGAGCGTGTCGTAGTGGATTTTATACATTTTTAGACAATTCCTTTTTAAATCTACCCATAATAGTAATACCTATTAATTAGATTTTTTCTATTACTTCAGTCCTCAATAACTATTCCGACCTAGGAACTTTTTTTAATTTTAAATAACAACGAAATATTTTTCGAACTGATAGATCTTCTTCTCCTTATCATTCTTTCTTTTATCATTAAAATTATGAAATAAAATATATCTACTTTCATAACTAAATAACTTTTTTAAGTGCAATGCTGACAATTTGATAACAAATCTTTTTTTTTCCCTATTTATTTCTTATTACAATTGTTGAAATATTTACTTGCCTTTATAGAGATATATACTGTATGATTCAGTTTATTTATTAACAGATAAAATATTTAGAAATTTAAGGAAAAATTTTACTTATAATCAACGTCTGTTTGTGGGCCACTCCTTGTGAGTACGTGGATGGCGACCACGAGTTACCCGAGCCAAGACTGGCATTTCTTCCTTTCCTATATGTCAGCCTTTTTTTCCCCTTTTTCATCAGCGTCAGGCCGTGAGACGGGTCGGCTTGTTTTTGCTTCGGTCTCATTTATTTATAAATTAATTTTGCCGACCCCACATAGGGATAAGGCCAAGATAGAAAGAACGTCTGTTTGAGGGAAAGTTTACATTCTGTTTTTTCTTCTTTATCGAGAAATCTCCCCCTCCAGTTTTCCTTCTCTTTAAAAAGACATTTTGAACAGATTAATGATTAGGCCAACTTCTCTCTCCCTCTTCAGTTATTAGTAGTCTACGTTGTGGTTACTCTGAAGGGTAACTTTCATGGAAATAATGCTGAAGTGCGTTCTCGTTTCCATCTCAAATAGAGTTGGATAATTTTTTGCCATTAGATGGATTTGAACTCGTTGTTGTCTTCAACTCAGGTTTATAAGCATAACTGTTTTGCCCCCAGGTCTACTTAACCTCTTCATTTAAGTAAATTCAAGTTGAAGAATGAAAACCACAAATGGGTGTCCAGTGATAAGATTTATACGTGTAGGAATATAGGACGTCAGCCAAACAGGATTGTCAAATGTAAATTCTAATATAAGAAAAACGTTTCGGCTTTAATTAAATAATTCCATCTTATGAGAATATTGGCCGAAACGTTTTTTTGTATTGGCATTTTCATTTGATAAAGGCAATCCTGTTTGGCTGATATCTCATTCCTACGTATTAGACCTAATCTGAAGTATGAAATATTTACAAATTACAAGTTCAAAGATTTATTAAATAAATAATATTTTCCATTATAATCCATTTCGACACTTATATATTAAAATGATTATTTTCAATAACTCTTTAAACCGAAAATCGATTTTGAGCGTCGATTTTCGATTCAAATCGGAATCGATTCAGTGTTTCACAAACAGCTTGAAAATCGTAAGCAGAACCTTAAAATAAACTTATGGGCATAGCAAAAATTTTTTGTAAAAATATCGAAAATCGATTATTTTAAAATCGACGAATCGAAAATCGATTCAGCCTCCGAATCTACCAACCCTATATTTAACTTTTTTTTTTTGGTTTATGAAAACTTTTTTCTCTTTAATTATAATCAAATCATTCTAAATATCTAAGATATTAAAATCAAGTTAGAGTTCGAGGGGGGTGGGGAGGGGGAAATTAGTGAGATTTAATTATTTTAATAGTTAATTCTCTGATGGGCTCTGAAAATACTTGTCGAATTTGCCTATGAATTTTTTAATGCTTTCGGGAGAATTTCCCCAAAAATTGGCATTGCCATTATTAACGAGGACCTCTCCGATTGGTAGTTTTCTTTCCTCCTGACTGAAAAGCAGAAGTAAGCTTTTGCTTGCGGATGCTCTTTAGAAATGTTAATGAATTGAATTTGTTAAAAAAAATAAATTCTTTCAAAAAATTCCTAACCATTTTTTTGCTTTACTGGTCGGATTCCTATATAATAACAAATTTTTTCATCTCAGGAAATTAAAAAAAATTTTCATCAAACCGCAATCTTTAAATAGATATCTTAAAAGATATTTAACAAAAAAAAAAAAAACAAAAAAATTTTTATGGTCATTGAGTATATACCTCGAAAGGAAAAGACCAAAGACACGAGAACAAGGGAGAGAAGAAGGAGGAGGGAGGAGGAGGACGTTTAAAAAATAGACGACGATGATCCAGTCTCCGGTCAGACATGGATGGAATGGACCCGGGTTCGTTGCTTGCTCGCTCGCTCACTGCAATGCCGACTGACGGGTCGCGACAACTGGCGGACATTCGCGCAACTAGACCTTATGCACCGTGCATTCAAGTCTCTTCGAATTAAACGTTATAAACATCACTTGCTATTTAGAGCTGTGTTCTATCGTGACGTTTTTTGATTGAATTATTATTATACATATTATCGATTTTAAGAATTATTAAGAACATGTATAAATATGAGGAGGTATTCAGTTACGCCTAACCTGTTCTAAACAATGACAATTTTGCTTGCTCTGAAGAAGAAGGTGCGACTTGTATTCGAAGCATCGGCAACCAAGAATATATTGCTTTTTTATTTCATCTGGCTGCGTTCCCGGGAAGGCTTACGTCCCCTTCTTCTAATTTAATATCTACTACATCCTTTCAACTCAAGAAATGTTACATAAACATTTTTTGTTAAAATAAAATGTAATTAGAACGAGCCAGAGAAGGTTCCTCCCTCAAAATCCACTTGCCCGGTTTTTAAGTTCACTTTAATTGATTTAAATTTTTTAATTGTGGAATTTTTACAAAAAAAAAAAATTTCCTAGGTTATATATAAAAACCCACCATCCAGTCAACACTTAAGTTGTTTCACAGTTTATCTTGTAAATAATAAATAAGTATAGGTATATCTAAGAAAGTAAAAAAAAAATTTAATAATTAAATCTCACAATTATTATTTATTTATAAGAAGAAGCTTAACGATTCTAAATTATGGACATCTTCAGTCCCTTAATTTCAATAAATAGAGAAGCAAACTTTTTTAAGAGAAAGTAAAAAAAATTTAAACAAATACTACGTTTCGCTCTTAAATTGTGACCATCTCCAATCTTTTAATTTAAATAAATACAACAAACCATTTTTTACTTTCTCTTACATCTATATATATGTTAATATATATAGAGAGAAAGTATTGGATTCATGTCAAATATTCCATGTCGAGATTTTGATGGATGTTTCGAGGACCCCTGAATCCAAAAAAGTAGTTTCACATCATGGTCTGTCTCTCTGTGTGTGTTCAATTTAAAGCATGAAGGAATGTGAGCTAGGAGGTTGAAATTTTGTGTCTAAGACACCCATCTAGGGCGTGAAAACGGCTTTTTTAATCAAAATCCAAAGCCAAAGAGTACTAGTACTTTACTGATGTATTATACTTTCTCCAGTTTTTCGATTTTCTCAAAATTCGCTCCAATGATTTTAATTAAAAATTCAAAAATTAATTATTTTTTGGGTTCTCTTCAAATGTAATTTTCATTTTGCCATTGAGAGTCTTCTGGGGGACCACTTTACTCTTACTTCCATAGGAAAGATAGGAGAAATGGTTGCCGTGACAACAAGATATAAATATTCTCCCCCATGTTTATAAATTTTTACATCTGAATTCGAATGTAACGATAATGTCGAAAACTGCCCTCGGGGGCATGGCGTAGAGGTTAGCGTGCTAACCTCGTATACCAAACGTCGTCACGGGTTCGGACCCCAGGCAGTCGATGATTTTATTTAAGCCAATTGGATACCAAATGGCTTAAATAAGAATGCCTGGACCCCAATATAGATATATTCAATACAACTGTTATCGTCTAAAGTCTTAAATGGCCTGAGTTGCCGAAAAGACTGTGTGAATGGTGTGTGAGTGTGAGTGTGAATGAGAAAAAAAGTGTGAATGTTTTAAAAAAAAAAAAAAAAAAATGTCGAAAACTAAATATATGCCGACACGAAAAATATGGTGTGACAAGCACTCTTACCTACGAAAGTTGTGTGCATTGCTCATTCCGGAACCAAATAATTAATATTCGTGACCCCCCCCACCTTTCGCTCTTATATATTTCCTCTCTTCATTTTGAGCAAATGAATTAGAAGCTTTGTCATTTAAATAAAAGAAAAACAAGTTGACAAGATGTTCAACTGGCCAATTTTTTTTCAAGAAAGGTTGTTTGTTATTAATGCCATGTGCTCTCTTTATTTAAAACTTTGATCGATAAATTATTTGTTAGGCATTCGTTAAAACCCTGAACTTTATTTCTCGTCCTTGTTTCTTTTTTGACGATGATTAGTAAATTCCAGTAGCCATATTAGTTTGTCTACTTAAAACAAATGTTTTTTTTTTTTTTTTTTTTTTATTTGTAAATGGAAATTGAAAATATAATTATTCCTTTATAAATGAATGATTCATTATTATTTAATAAATAAT